>RJWM01044296.1:0-13333 GCA_004363535.1 Dasyprocta punctata | reverse complement strand
TTTTGTGTATGTTTCACACATATGATACCCACAGGGAATTTTTGTTCACCAACATCTAATGATGACTCAAAAACATTACATTATCTGTTATTCTTGCTTTGCTTTCCTTTTTTGTGTGCCCCACAGATGGTCATAGGTAGTGTAAGATCTTTGGAAAACAAGGTGGGAAGATCAGCACTGGGGAAAATGATGCTTAATTCTTTTTTTAAAAAAAGTTTATGGTTGCAATTTAGGTATATGATGCTCACAATTATTATAGTGAATTTGTTCATGTACATGATATGTTTGGTTCCTCTTTTTTCCCCATTCCCCAACAAAGCTTACTTTCTCATACTGGGCATAATGACTAAAGAAAAATACTTAGATAATGATTTAAGGGAAATGATTGTGAATAACAAAGAGGAGCATTTAAAAAAGGAGAGGATGATGATGAAGAAGAATAGAAAAGTGTTAGCGATACTGATGTTCAATTATTGACAAACTCAGAAGTAATTTACTTTAAGCTTTCTTTTTATATCCTCAACTGTTGACACTCCCTTCATTTCCAAGCATATTCAACCTCTCTAACACTATTTACCTGATGATTTCTATACTTGGCAATGCTCTTGCCTAACATCTCTTCCTCCCTTACATGTATCTATGGAGATCTGAGACTGAACATCTGAATCTCAGAAAGCCTTCTCCTGCACACCAGCTTTGCACATTTTCTTTGAGTTATAAAAACACTCTTGTTACTTCAGGATTGTTTACAATCTTGTTGTGAATTGAATGCTTATTTTACTTCATTTCTATTTTTTCCACTAGAATATAAGATCCATTGGTAAAGAAACTGGATATGCCATGAAATACAGAGTGCCCAGAGACAATCACTAACCACTTAGTATACCTTAGTATAATTGAAATTGAATTAGAACATGACAAATGTGTGCCTGTGGCACAACTGAGAACATCAAGAAAACTTACCACAGGGAAGTATCACATATTAACTCACAATAAAAAAGAGACATCACACAATTGGAGATCTACAGCATTTTCTTACTATTACATACTAGTTTAAATGCATATTTCAATCAGTTATGATTCATGCCAAATTCATTGTGCACAATACAATGTAATTTTTGAAAATAACCACCAATCTATGTGTGTTACAGGTAGATACAATACAATCAGTTACAACCACTTTATATTTCTTAGCTTTTGCTAAAAGTAGATATAAAGCAATTATTTAAAACCACTTCTTATTTCTCAGCTTTTGCAGGGCCTCTTTTACATTCTTGTTCCGTAGGCTGTAAATCAGAGGGTTCAGTGTGGGAATCACCAGGGTGTAAAACAGTGAGGTCATTTTGTCCTGATCTAGGGAGTAGGCGGAACTGGGGTGGAAGTACATGAAGAGAAGAGTTCCCTGGAAGATGGCAACTGCAGTGAGGTGGGAGGTGCAGGTGGAGAAAGCTTTGAACCTTCCCTCAGCAGAGCGGATTTTCATGACAGACAAGATGATATAGCAAGAGGAGATAAGGACAACTGAGTTTGTGCTCAGTTCTATACAACCAAAAATAATGAAAATCACTAACTCATTGACCTGTGTATCTGAACAAGATATTAAGAAGAGAGGAGGTACATCACAGAAGAAATGATTGATCTCATTAGACCTACAGAAGCATAAGCGGAATGCCAGAGTTGTATGTATGGAAGCGTCTGCAATTGCCAGTAGGTAAACCCCAGTCATGAGCAGAGAGCACAGCCTGCTGGACATGTGAGCTGTGTAGAGCAAAGGGTCGCAGATGGCCTGGTACCTGTCAAAGGCCATCACTGCCAACAGCAGACACTCAGCAGCTGCAAAGACACAGAAGATCAGAAACTGCAGAGCACAGCCCAGGAAAGGGATTGAGTTCTTCTCAGTCATGAAGTCTGCCAGCATTTTGGGACCAATTGCTGTGGAATAGCAGAGGTCACAGAAAGAGAGGTGGCTGAGGAAGAAATACATGGGTGTGTGCAGGTGGGGATCCACTATTATTAAAGTCATCATTCCCAGGTTTGATACCAGATTGATGAGATAAATGAGGAGAAAAATGGTGAAAAGGGTCACTTTGACATCTGTGTTATCAGTAATTCCCAGGAAAATGAATTCACTCAAGGCAGAACAATTTCCCCCCTCCATTCTTCCTGTTCTTCTGTAAAGTTAAAAAATGATAGGTTCTTTCAAAGTTTTCTGTACATTGCAAATTTTCTGTAGAACAGAACAATTTTTATTTCTGTAGTTTTTTTTTACTTTTTTCTTTTTTATTTTTTTATCCTCACAACATATCCATTGCATGCTTTTGAGAACAGGAAAATGAACTGATTTTGAGAACAGCAATTCAAGTTAGCACTTGAATTGAGTGAAATCTGAATATAAATCATAATATATGTGTTCTTTTACATCCTCTCTAATTTCTCTGGACCTTTCATTGCCCTTATTTCAGCTAATACATATGTGATGATCTGAAGTCTCAGTACATCTTCCATTTAATATCAATGAAGCACAATTCCTAAAGAAATTAGGAGAAATAGTATGTAGAATTTGCTGCTTCTTGAAAGCAATGTTCAACAGGGAAAAATTGCAATTTTTCACCTTTCAAAAATTCATTATTGTTTCAAAATACTATTAGTTCTAGAAAAAATGATATCACTGACAAATAAAGATGAGTATTATAATTTTATTCTTCTCTGTTTGTATTATTAAAAAGACATTGAAGAAATATTGCTGACGTTTTCTTAAACATACATTATGAATTTGCCAGAGTGCTCATTTCTTAATGTACAGGTAGTTTGGAGGTAAAAGATTGCTCTATGACCACTCAAAGTGATATGCTAAAACACAAGTGTTCAAAATGCATTTTAACCTATACACTTGGATTATATCACATTTTCAATGTATTATTTACATAAAGCAAATACATATGTATAAAAAATTCAAAACAATATGAACAATTATAAATTAGAGACATGCAGCTCTTACTCCTTGAGTTCATTAATATTCAGTATATAGTATATATTTTCATTAAAATAAGAAGTGAAGTGTGAGGGATGTATGCATGTGAGTTTTTGTTTGATTTTTTCGATTAGTTTAACTTGCTATACGGTGTCCATGTACTTAAATTTTTGCATATTTGTACAGCTAATCTGATACTTATTTGTAATGTGATACTTTAAAAATGTACTAGTATGTTCAGATATGTACTAATTATGGGCAAGGAAAATCTCTTAAATTTATGTACATATTTATGCAATAATAAAATTAATAAAAGTTGCCTGTAAACCCAGAAAAAAGGAAAATAAGTAAAACGAGATTTTGTTGATACTGGTAAGTTCAGTAAGTCTTTTAGTTCTGAGGAACAATTATCAGTTTTGAAAATTACATATCAGAATGTGTTCTACTAAGCAACCTGGCATAAAATCTCTACATTTTCTCCAATCCGTTGTGCTTTTTGTTTCTTTCATTAACATTGTTTTTTTTCTTTAATTGGGAAACTCAAGAACTCACCAGAGATGAGCAGTGCTTCAGAAGCTGACTTTAGTTAGTCAATGGTATTTTATTGTAACAGGAAGCTTTAGGGACTTAACTCTCTGAAGCTACTTTTAATAGGCTTCGCTGTTGTGCAAACATGTAATTAATTATATATCTGGATCTCTATTTTCCCCTGTGACTACCAGAAGCACTGAAACACAGACTGAACTTAAGTCTTGAATACAGTTACCAACTCACATATATCAGACTGAAATTGCAAATTAATTTACAACATAAAATATACCCAATACATACAAACTATCTGGTATGAAGTTTAATTGGTCTCACCTTGGCTCACCTGAAGCAGAATGTAATTAAACCCCAACATTCCCCAAGGAATCACACATTCTTTATCCCAAAATTACTGCACTATTACTAACTTTTGATGAAATGTTTACAGACATATAACAGCTGGGCCACAAACTCCACACTGAACCTGTCTTTGGTGTGCAGCACTGCCCAAAGGCTGCAGCAGGACCTCTGCTGTAAACTTACGGAGTAGTTTTTATCAACACAAAAAGGAGCATATGTGAAATAGGAGTGATTTCACCCCCTCCTTTCTCTGAAGTCCATGGCAACTCCCAGATGCTTTCTTAATGTATGTGTTTATCTATTCTGGAATTAAATATAAACACATTTCCCCAGTCTGTGCCTTTTTGTGTTAGTACTTCCTTTATATATACCTACAGTGTAGCATTTTTCAAAATTTCCTTCCCTTACATGGATAATTGATATATTGTTTTATGGAAAAGATGCACTTTATTTATCTATTTATCTGTTAAAAAACTTGTGAATTGTTTCTAATTTTGACACCTGACCCTAACAAGGCTGTGGATATTCATTTATTCATGGTTGCTCGTGTGTGTGTGTGTGTGTGTGTGTGTGTGTGTGTGCGCACGCTGTCTTAGCCACATTCTCATTTTTGGTTTTTGGGACACAATGTCAAACTCCCATACCTTCAAGGAGGAGGCATTTATCTTGACTCACGCTTTATACGTCCCAGTCCTCGATTGTCTGCTGAGTGCAGGCAGAGGCAGAGTGGTGGGAGGCAACACTACTCATGAGATGGTGTCCAGAAATCAGAGAGCGGGATCAGGAGCTGGACAGGAGATGAAACTTCCCAGGCCTGACTCCTGGCCACCACACTTCAGGCAGACCCCACCCCTGCCTCATATTTAGCTCTAGATTCATCCGTGGACTGATCCAGCAACGTTCATACTGTCCCTATGAACCCATTACCTCCTGGGAGCCCCACTTCTCCAGGTGTGAGGCTTTGAGAGGACCGCCAAGAACAAACTGTCTGCACGCGTGTGTCCCTCCCGCATGCACATTGCTCTCAGTGAACATGGGAAGCTCATCAAGTTAGCATCCATCACATCAGGACATCATCTATGCTCTGGAATGTGATCTGTAAACAGTGCTCAATGTCGTTCTGTGCTTCACTGTGTTTCCTATGATGATCATGACACTTCCAAGGTGTCCCTCCCTTTTGTGCCTCCATAGCTGTACCTGTCCTAGATGATGATAGTGGATCATAACTCTCTCTGCATACATCTTCTTGCACTTAGGTTAATCTTCTTGAGGTTCACCCATGTATAGCATTTGTAGAGCGATTAAACTCCTTTAGCTGACTAAACAGACTGACTGTCTTCCCTAAAGCATAATTTAGAATCTGAGTTTGTGCCACTATTTTAATATTACATATTACATGACCAAATTTACCCAGCAGTTTGTATTTTCCTTCTGAATGTCATTGCTCAAATATCCTTAAAGGTCTTCAAACATTTTACTCATAAGACTTAAGTCAGAAAAATAGTATCAATGTTTAAAACTTCCCTGTTACCCATGGTAACATATTAACTATGCTAATATGACTGTTCCTGACTGCCTATCAAATCACCTTTCTCAGGTAAAAGTTGTCTGACCCTGAATCTTGGTGTGCTCTGAACAGAGTTCACTGCAGTCTCCTGATGCCAAGCACCTTAGATCTCCTTGCTGATGGAAAAAAGAGCAGAAGGACCTGGTATATGATAAAGGTGTTCTATAACCTGGCAGTTTCAGTAACATAAAGATTACCCACTAAGTTAGTGTATGAAATTTGTGCACCACATTAATTTTAAAATGTCTTCAACTCTGTCTATAGAGTTGAAACCTACATTTTAAAAACTTACATTTACCTAAAATGAAATAGTAAAAACATATTTTTAAGAAAATGTCTTTAACTAAAATGTACACACTGAAAACTATCTATTAAAAATCATATTTTAAGTAAACTTTAAGAAAAAAATCATCTTTTTCCTGAAAATCAGGCCAATAAAAGATGATTTCTTGCACCCTAGAAAATGACCCCATATCCACAACAAATGTTCTGTATTTTGGTTGTATGAATATTTTTGTTGGCACTTACAGAGTTAGGTTTTTTCACGTCTATGCTTCTCTTTCTCTCAATGTTATTTTCACAAAATTCTACCCTAATGTGTATTAAAGCAGCTCATCTGTTATTTTTCTCATGTAATATTCTGATGTGTAAATATATGATAATTTATCTAAAATCAAAAGTCAGCAAAGTGCCCATGAATTTGTTAGAATGCAGAAATAACATTTTATTAATATATAGCCTGTGATTGTTCTTATGATATGATAGCAAACCCTCATACTTCCATGTTTTTTGAACTGAAAATCCTAAAATATATTTTATGAATTTTTCAATATTTGTCAGCAGTACTGATCTAATAGGTTCACAATATTTGATGGGTTAGAAAATGATTGTACCTCAAAACAATGCAACAGTAAATATTTCACATGTCTTTTGTAGTATATACATGTCTTTTGGGTATAAACCTAGAGATTGGATTTTGAGATCGCTGGGTATGCCTGTGTCACGCTATGGTAGACATTTCCACACGGGTATACAAAGTGCTTGATATGTCGATTGCTTTCATTTTCACCATTTCTTAGGTCACTCCTAATGCTGCACTGAAGTTTTAATTTTTAATTACTTGAGCACTAATAATGCTGAATGTCACAACTTCGAAATTGCAAGTTTCTTTATCAAGACTCTTGAATATCGAGGCCATCTGATCAAAAGGGCCAGAGTCATGGGTTTCTGGCCTTGTGAAATTCATACTGTCCCAGATGACACCAACGTCAGGGCTGTTTTGGTCAGTGTAGTTCTGGAGTGCAGTGTAATTCTGTTGTTTGCAGATGAAACACCTCATCCTTTAGTTTTCCAGATGTTTTTAAGAGCAGAGAGTGGTTTACACGGTGTAGAATCATAATTCACAGAGACAGAAAAGTCGGCTGGAAAAAATCTCTGAAATTCAAAGTCAAAAAGACCTCAGAAATAATGAACGTTAATTTCCTCTTCTCCAGAGAGAGCTTGAGGTCAAGAAATAATCACTTTTCGCATATCACAGCGACTTAGAGCAACACCGGGTGCTCCGCTCACGCGTTTCCAGAGACAGACTCCTCCTGCAGGGGAGGAGCAGCTGCCAGGTCTGAGGAACGCAGAGCCCGCTCCCCGCCACGTGACTGAAGAGGCCGCAGCTCTGTCCTAGTCAATGCGCGTGCGCAGCTCACCACCTGTGGGTGGTTGGCCGTTGTCTAAGTCACGCGTATCCCCAGGTGAGCCCTGCTGTGTCACGCGCCTGTGCCAGGATTCCAGCGGCATGGACAGTAAAAGGAGCAGAAATACAGCACCTGGCCTGTAACAGTAACGCACGTCCAAACCACGGTAATATTTTATTTGGACAATAAGATTTGTCCTAAGCCACAGGTAGACTTGTGAGAAGGAAGTGATTCAGAGATACTGAGAGAATATTTACATAAGAAGCATTTTTTTTTTTGTCATAAGAATCTCCTTGTACATTCCCAGTGATTTGTTATTACTGAACCTCAAAAACTCAGGGAGAAAAGTAGTTACAATTTAAACAGTTAGTGGATTCTGTTTTTAGGCTTCCAGTTACACAGCTCACGATTCTAGTCCCTATAGTTCACAGCAACAAAATCTAATAACACAGCCAACAGACAAACCAGTATTTAGAAGCGTAATATGGGTAATACTGGAGTGAGATGGGTGAGTTAGATGATGTGGTTTTTATTTTTTATATGTTCATGTGTGCAGTGCGTAATGTCTACATTCATTGTGTGGAGTTGGTACAGGCACATAATACAGCTTAAATGTTTTTATTCCCTCGGCCACAGCCCTATATAAGTGGAAATCCATGATTAATTCCTTTTTGTATTTGTACTTTTAATAGTTTCTGTGTTTTCCTTCGTGTTACTACTCACAAGTAATGATCCCAAAGGAATATGAATTACAATATGAAACTGGTAGAGTCTTTAAAAAATTTATTTAAAAAAAGCAAGTATCTTCCATAGTTTACCTCAGTATAATAGTAACTAACATGGTGTATAGTTACATAATTGCTACTTCAAAGACAGAGGACCTTCTTGATTTTTATTTATTTTTAAATGATTTTTACACAAGTCTATTTGACAATGACAGCTAGAAAACATAAGATATTCATTGACTTTGAGCCTCTACAATTTTAATAGATAATTGAGAGTTCCTTTGATCCTACAAGGTTGTTACTTCACAAAAATGCCCATGTTTTCCCAACAAATGACACAGTAATTTAGTAATTGAGAAGTTACATCAAAACAAGATGAAGCAGGTAAGTATTGCAAACAGGCATTAACATTCTTTTTTCCCCTGCGATTACTGTGTATATTATTATAGCTATATTGCTAATTAGTTTCCCAAATCATTTTATATAATTTATGAACATACATATATTCATCTCAAAGCCTATACCATAGTAAATTGCTTTCCTTTTAGCAACACCTGATAACACTTAAATATCTAGTTTTCTAAATTATTCATTTGATTGTTTCTGTGTTTCTTGTCACAAGTGCAGGGTGGATGTATCAGATAATGGGGGTGGAATACTCAGTCCTTGAAAAAACAACACTCAGGATCTCATAAAGGACAGGATCATCTCAGACATGTACAGGCTATGCTAAGACAATGCCTTAAAGGGACAGTTAGCTGTCTGTGAACTACACTTTGGGGGCCTTTAAGAAACACAGAATCCAGATTCCATAGCTAACAGCAACACTCTTCGCCTTCTCTATCAAGGCTCTTTCCATAACTCTTTAGCCATTTGAAAATAACCACTTCTTAAAAGCAACGGGCTTCTTCACATAAAGGCATTTATAACTGTGAGACACTTTGCCTAGAATCCTTCCATTTCCCCAATTTGCATTTATTTATTTATAACTAGGATTGAATGTATACATAAAAGATGTTTCTCTTTGGCACTATGAAATTCGATATTTGTCCTTGATTTATTTACTTCAGCCTTTTTATTTGATGAAGAATTTCAAGCTCATTATGAAATATTTGATTGTTCAATTAATTAATATCTGTTTCTTTCACTGGATTACAGGATTCATTACTTTGAAAACCACTGGGCTTATCATGAAAATGAAACTCTTAAATGCACAAAAACATTTATCAAGAACTTGACAAAATTTAATATAAAAGAACTAATGCTTGAATGACACAATAAGCAAATAAAAATTCTGGGAAAATTAGATGTATCAGGAAAGTTTTCCACAGAGAATTAGCAACATGCATAACTTTCAGACAGAAAATGGAACATGCGAGTTTAGAGAAATACAACATATTCATACAAGAATGTTAGCACAAAGAAGTATTACCATAAATACTCATTTTAATCAAGTAAGGTAGTTGGGAGAATGTTTTTCATCCATTATTGTAGAATATTAGGAGACCAAAATATCACTATGTATGTGTGGGAAATGTTTGGGTCTACTCTAAGTATTTAAAACCACCTTTTATTTTTTCAGTTTTTCAATGGCCACTTTCACATCCTTATTCCTTAAGCTGTAAATCAGGGGATTCAACGTGGGAATCACAAGGGTGTAAAACAATGAGGTCATTTTGTCCTGATCTAAGGAATAAGATGAACTTGGCCGAAAGTACATGAAGAGCATGGTTCCCTGGAAGGTGGCAACTGCGGTGAGGTGGGAGGCGCAGGTAGAGAAAGCTTTGAACCTTCCCTCAGCAGAGCGGATCTTTAAGATGGATAAAATGATATAGCAGTAGGAAACAAGAACTCCCGAAATGGTGCTCAGTTCAATGAATCCAAAAATTGTAAATATGGCTAATTCATTGATCTGTGTCTCTGAGCAAGACAGTAATAAGATAGGTGGGATATCACAGAAGAAATGATCAATCTCATTAGACCCACAGAAACATAAGCTGAATGTTAATGTGGTGTGGATGAAAGCATCCACCATTCCCACGAGGTAAACCCCAGCCACAAGCAGGGAGCACAGCCTGCTGGACATGTGGGCCGTGTAGAGCAAGGGGTCGCTGATGGCCTTGTACCTGTCAAAGGCCATCACTG
Source organism: Dasyprocta punctata (assembly GCA_004363535.1). Taxonomy (NCBI): domain Eukaryota; kingdom Metazoa; phylum Chordata; class Mammalia; order Rodentia; family Dasyproctidae; genus Dasyprocta; species Dasyprocta punctata. The sequence continues at coordinate 3,349 of RJWM01044296.1, read as the reverse complement.
CCAGGAGTATGCACTCGGAGTCTATAAAGGTACAGCAAACGAAGAACTGCAGAGCACAACCAAAAAATGAAATTGATTTATCCTTGCCAAAAGTATCAGCCAGCATTTTGGGTCCAACTGCTGTGGAATAACAGAGGTCACAGAAAGAGAGGTTGCTGAGGAAAAAGTACATTGGTGTGTGAAGCTGGGAGTCCGCTCTAATTAAAATGACCATTCCAAGATTCCCCAGAAGATTAATGAGATAAATGAGTAGAAACATGGTAAATAGTGTTACTTTCATCCCGGGGTTATTAGTAATTCCCACTAAAATGAATTTAGTCAATGAGGAGCAATTCCCTTGGTCCATTGTTGGTTTTCTTGTCTAAATTTTGAAGAAAATAATAAAAAAATGTAGAGTCAGATATTGTATTTCTAGATATCAATAAAGTATATAAGTCAGACATAATTTTTTTCTTCATTGTCTTATTTATTCTGGTCATGTTATGTTTTAAAAACCATTTTTTAAGTGCCTGGTCATGCTATGTCTTAAAAATCATTTTCGCCAGATGTGATGGCACATGCCTTTGATCCCAGCACTAGGGAGGCTGAGGTAGGAGGAGCGTTGTGAGTTCGAGGCTGGCTTGGGGTACAATGAGAGCGCAAGGCTGGCCTGAGCTACATAGTGCAACCCTGCCTCAAAACACTAGGGCTGGGAGTTTGGCTCAATAGCTTAGGCACCTGTCTGGCAGGTATGAAGTTGTGAGTTCAATCCCCAGTGTTACAGAAAAAAAAATCATTTTCATCTATTTGACCAAAAAAAAAAAAAAGATAAAATTTAGTATCTCAGATAATTGAGAAGATTTTATCTAAATCTACATGGTCTTCATGATAGATGTGTCTTTCAACAAGTTCCTTGATTTTTATGAGCCTTCTTTCCTTACTTCATTGATGAGCCTTTGTTACTTACTTTGTTTCCTTACTACATGTGGATGAATTGAAGTCGTTCCTGATCTTTAAAACAATACTGAATAAACCAAATACTATAAAGTTTTAAAATGTTTCAATAAGTCTTTTCTGAATTTTCTACATGTACATAAAATTTATTTTATTATATTCAGAAGGGGTTCCAGAAATACAGAACATATTAGTGGCTAATATTTAATCACTATGGTACTTTTATTGGTCTATGATTTCCATACTGTATTACAAGAGAAGTAATTTTCATTTACCTTTGATTTACAAATCTATTAAGATTTTTTTTGTAATACTCATTAGCTTTTTATAGAAACTTTCTGTTCTAAAATAATCAGTTTTTCATCTGAAAAAAAAGAGAAGCAACACATTTAACTGTATACTCGCAATTCACTGAGTTAATAATACTTGTATACTAAAAGTTTGGGATAGAATGAAAGAAAATCAATATTTCTGAGATGTTTAGGTTTCCCTATCATTTATGCAAGTGTAGTTTTATGTTTCTCAGTTGACATATAAGAACTGAAGTGTGAATGACATATTTTTGCATTTTTATTAAATTTAAGTAAAATGTGATCTGTGTTTCACATGGAATTAAATTCATGCATGCTATTTTTAATGTGACAATTGATTCTCAAAAGAAAAAAGTATCTGAAATCCATATATGTGCTTGCAGAGCAGTAAAATAAGGATTTCCCTATGTTACCAGGCTAAAATAAAAAATTGAAATACTGTTTTGTGGATACTATTAAATTTAATCAGATTCTTCCAATTCTGGAGAAATATATATAGATATAAAATCTCTCTCCTTCTTTCTTCTCTCTCTCTTTCTATCTTTCTCTCTTTCTCTGTCTCTCTCTCTCTCTGTCTCTCTCTCTATATATATATACATATAGATGTAGATAGATAGATATACATATTAGGCATTAGACATTAGAAACTATTAAAACAGGTAAGAAAACATAAAATGATTCATTTTTTAGTGTCTCACATTATTTCTTTTTCTAAAATGGTAATTTGCTTAGTTCCTTTGCGCTCTGTGTTTCTAAGTCTGTGTACTCATAAACATACCTGAGACAAGCAGGTCTTTGGTAGCTGAACTCTAGGCAGACAGCATTTTATTTTATCAGGGAGCCTTTGGGACTTTGGACTCTAGGTATTTCCCTGAGGATTTGCTGTGATTAATTTTACATTTGGTTCTGTATATTTCCCTGCAAATACACTAACAAGTTTAGTTATGATGAGCTTTAATTGTTCACAATGGTAACCAAATTATGCTAGGAAGAAAACAGCAGATTATTATTTAAACTCTAAAATGCCATATAAACTTCTCCAATCAATCAAAACTTTACCAAATCCCCAAATTCTTTTTTGTTGTCCATTCTTCCTCCCATTTTTTGAACACTCTCCTTTACCATCTCAGTAATATTATTGTGTTTTGATACAATTTTATTTACTTAATGGTGTAATGAGTACAATAAAATATTCATCCTCCTAAAGAAAACACTTCTTTGCTTGTTATTATTTTCTTAAGTTTGTGCAGCCACCACCACTATCTAATTCCAGAACATTTGTCATCACCCCAATAAGAAACCCCGATCTATTAGAGTCACGCTCCTTTCCTCTCACTCTGCAACCACCAGCAACCACTAACCCTTTGCCAGGGCTCTGTATTTATCCATTCTGAACGGTCTACACTGACATAATTATGGAATTCTTAGCCCTTTTCTTTCATTTCCTTGAACATTTTCAAGGTTTTCCAATGTTGTTTCAAGTGCCAGGATAGCTTCATTTTAATGGAATGTTCCTTTTGTGGATATAATCTATTTTGATTATGCCTTCATGGGGGACATTTGGCTTATTTCTATTTTCTGGCTATTACACATTATGATATTGTACCTCCACCTCTTTGTTTTCTTTTCTCTTCTTTTAGATTTTTTAAGTTTTATTTTAGAGAGAATAAAACCAAGCAAAATAAAACAGAAAAAGGCCAAACAAAACAAGATAGTGTAAGTGACACAGCACTTTAAAACAAGATAATAGGAAATCAACATTGGCTATCATAATGCCTCATGTTGTCTTCAAAATAGCTGCCCATACCCTCTGACATAGGAAAATCAAACAAAACAGAACAGAATAGAATCAATAAAAACAAAACAATGAATGCAATACAGGATTTCAAACAAAATAATGGTAAATCCAAAATGGCTACCATAATATGTCTTTCTATCTTTGAAATAACTGCTCGTGCCATCAGATAGAGCAAAATCAAACAAGACAAAACAGTAAAATGAAACCAAACAGAGCAATGAGAATGATACAGGATTTGGAACAAGACAATATGGAATCAACAATGGCCACCACCTTCAGAAGCACATCTCCCATATATGCTACATTA
>RJWM01044295.1:0-13340 GCA_004363535.1 Dasyprocta punctata | reverse complement strand
GGAGGCTGAGGTAGGTGGAGCGTTGTGAGTTCGAGGCCGGCTTGGGCTACAACGCGAGCGCAAGGCCGGCCTGAGCTACACAGTGCGACCCTGCCTCGAAAAACCAGGGCCGGGAGTTTGGCTCAGTGCCTTAAGCGCCTGCCCTGGCAGGCGCGAGGTTGTGAGTTCAATCCCCGGTGCCGCAAAAAAAAAAAAAAAAGAATAAATTATACCTAACTTAGAATCACTGTGATGACTAAATGAATTAATAAAGGAAAAGAACTTAGGAATGTAAATGATATAAATACAAATGACATATATAATATTTAAAATATATGCTATATATATTAAAAATTACCTGAGTTTTCTAAGTAAACTTCAATGTACTTATTTCACCTTGTTAGAACAAATAATCTACTAGAACTTGATTTGGGTGGAAGGAAATTATATAATGGAACTTCACACAGATTCCATGAATCACAGGCTGAAAATATTTGATATATATAATACATATTAAAGATCCTTAGACTATTTGTCTTGTCCTTATTGTCATTATTAATTCAATCATATATTATAACACTATTTACAAAGCTTTTACATTGTGTTATGAGAAATGTAGAGATGATTTAAAGTAAACAAGGTCATTTATGTAGGCCACATGCAAGGCCATACTATTTTGCATAAAAATTTGTACTATCTCAGATTTTGATATCTGTGGTGAGAAGGATCCTTGAATCAGTCTGCTGTAGATAGCAAAAGATGTGTGCTAAGTTATCTGCTTAATGAAAAGGTTTTGAACCATATTTCTGTAATTACAAGCATATACAGATAACAAATTCTTGTCTACATCCATAAGCATACTCAGTTATAAAAAAATAATGTCCACATTCTTTTAGCACAGAAAATAATTCTTTAAAACATAAACCAATTATGTTTTACAATGTATCAAAGTTGCTTTCCCATTACTGGGACAAAATGTCTGATACACACAAGTTAAAGGGGGAAAGGTTTATTTTAGCTTGCAGTTTGTAGAGGTTTTGGTACATAGTAAGCTGACACCAAGGCAGGGTGGCATGGCAGAGGAGAAGCAGGTCATGGTATGCCAGGTAGGAGGCAGCACCTTTGCTCTTCATTCTATTTTTATTCCATTCAGGCTACAAACCTATTGTTTAGGTGCTACCACACCCAGGTTGGTTCTTCCCTCTTCAGTAAATCCATCACACAAACACAGGGAACTATGCTAAACCAGTCAATGAACTAATCCAGCATCACACATCCATGATCCACTCACTCCCAAAAATTTCACCTATGAGTGCATGAGGCTTTGGGGAGACATCCAAATCTAAGCCATAACACAACTGAGATTATGAAAAAAAAAGCAATATGATATATATATCATATATATGATATTTATATATTCAGTTTAACTAGAAATTTTTCATCCAAGTAAGTATATTAATTGAATTATCAATTAATTCATTGCATCAATGTTCAGAATTGATAACTATTAAAATATATTTACAGTTAATATGTACTTTACTGAGATTGCTGATATGGGGAACTGGATTGGGAGGAGCAAAAATCACATAGAGAAAAATCCAGTCAATATTATGCCAAAGTAAGGTGAGAAAGAATTTCTGCAACATGACTTAACATTGTACAAATTATTAAGTGAAAATATGTATCCAAATAATGTATGCCTTGTGTTTATATGACCATCATATTAACGATGAATCATATAAACTATACAGTATTTGCTACTATTTTAAGTGATTAATTTCCCTTAGAGAAAACCCTGGATGAATCTATCTAAGGGTAGTTGTTAAAGTAATTGATTTTCAAGTGTGATTGCACAAATACACTTCACTCATTGAAAGTCATACTTCAGAATATTTCGTATTACAGATTTCATGTAAGTTGAAATGAGAAATATGGCTTGAGAGCATAGGATATATACTGGTAGGAGAAGATGCTAAGGAAGCTATGCTGCTGTGCTGTTTTGTTTCTTGGATTTCCTCTTTAAATCTACAAATGTTTATTTAATATATTACTCAAAGATCATTAATTCAACAAACAAGTTTTGAATGGTTTCTTTGCACTAAACATGGTGTTAGGCTTTAGATATTTGGTGATGAACAAGTTTAATGTGTTCATTGGCAAAGAGAGCTGCCAGAATAGAAATAATGTGTGTGAGGGTTGCTACATTTGCCAGACTAAGGAATGAGTTCTGGGGCTAAAGAGAGCAGAGGAAGCCAGAGAGAAGCCAGACACAGCAAGGAGAGCTTTGTGATTCCTACTTGTGTATTTGAATTGTATCCTAAAAGCAATGGGGGAATCAAGAGCCCATATGTTTACCCCACTCTTTCAAATTCCCATTAACATGAATAAAGAAATGTGAAAATAAGACTAAAATAAATGTGCAGTTCTGAAAAAAATTGGAAATAGTGAGATTCAAGTGTTTGACTGTTTATGGAAAATTTGGAGTAAAAGGAAACATTCTTGAAATGAGCAAGAGTGAGGACACCAGGTTCCAATTCTAAAATAAATAGATGATAGAACTCCCAGGAATGTGAGTGTAACAATTTTGAAAAATATCTCCAAGCTCAAGAAAGGAGTTATATTCTTCACGACTGGAGAATATAATGTGTGATTCGGTGACACAGCGCAGACAAACCAAACTCCAAAGAACCGAACCAGCGTGCATTAGGCAGAGCCAGGGCTATCTGCAGACAGCACAGCTTCTTTATCAACTGTCAGTCTTGGTAGAGATTGAGTGCTGAGTTCAATGGAAGGAGTAGGGAAAAGAAGAGGTCCAGAGCTTAAGTAAGGAACCATGGTCTGTAGGCAGTTCCTAGAGTTGGTCCAAATTTGTACCTAAATACAAATGCAGAAGGATTAACAAACAGGGCAGGATAGCTCCAACTAGGAGTTAATTCCTGATCATTCTTTATTCATTCCAGTTACAAACATTCCATTTTGAACTGCACCTCAACATTAATACCTGCCAAATACACAGGGGCTTCCCAAATCCGAACTCCACAAAAGAAAGGAAAGAATTCCTGACTATCCCTGCAATCTACATGGACTTCTGCCAGGGATATAGCTCAGTGTCATAAACACCTGGCAAGAGCAATGCAGTGAGTTTGATTTCCAGCACAAAAAACAAAACAAAACAAAACAAAACAAAACAAAAACCCCTCACTCTACGGACTTCGGTAAATGAAAAAAGTGTTAGACTTTGCTTGCTTGTTTGTTTTTTAGATTCCTAAGCATTTGGCCTTGTATAGCTACTAACTAATCCCCCTTACTTTAACCAATGAATTTATTTATGCCTTGAAATATCATTCATTTTACTTCTTTATTTCAGAAATCAGATTAAAGTAGTCTGTACTAGCTTTTCACACAAGATCAGATAATCACTTTTTCTCTACTGTAATCTTATGCCTAAAACCCTCTGTATTATGATTTATCAATCCTTTAATGAAAGGGGAGTTGACAGATCATATCATCATTTGGGTAATTATGATTTATTTTCCTAAAGGACAGGGGAGCACAGAAGTGAAGTCAGGAAAGCCTCAAACTTCAAACAACCAGCCTGTAGGTGTTCCTGTTGTCGGCAGCATAGGATTCATTTTATATTTAATGAATGATTAACACAAATACAGATGGGTTCTTCTTTGAGAAAGCTAGCGTATGTAAAATTCAAATGTTCAGAATGGATGGTAAATTTTATTAAGTTCATGGTATGCTTCTTCAATATTGAACTTTAATGCAGTTTGAGCATAGTTCAATGTACCAGCAAAATGAATTTATTCTTAACTTTGTGAAAGATTTCGTTGTACAGAGGTGAGAAGATATAATTTGCCTTCTTCTTTAACACAGAATTTTTCAAAAATGAAAATAAGAAGCAGATGACAATATTTTGTTTGCATATTTTAACTCTTGTTTTCCAGAGGGTTTTTGATTTTTATATTGACATATTCCTGTAGGACAGACAGCCATGAACATCTCAGATTTTCTTACCAAGATTCGTGATGATCTCACAATATTTTTGAATTTAATTTTTACTTATTTTTCATTTTTATAACAAATAAATGGCAAGACATTTATAAAGCATTATTCTTAATCTACAAATATTATCAAACTTTTCATCTCACACAAAATATCCCACTGGGTACTGCATGATTGTTCAATTAGCTTTATTTGTCATTATTCCTCAACTACAAATATGCTTGCTCAACAAGAAAAGCACAGGGCAAAGATAATAGAATTTATTATGATTAGAATGATGTAATTCATAAGATCTTTCATAGAGTTATGTAGAATGTAAATGAGTTTAATACTCTACGTGACCAAACCTGAGTCAGCAAGAGTACCAGCATAGCTACCATTGAAGATTTTTTTGTAGTGAGAATATTCTCCCTCAAATCTCATTATTTTTAATGTATTTTCATTGTTTCTCATCATTCACCAGAGATTAGCCCCAGAATACCTAGGATATTCAAGCCCCTGAATACTAAAATCTCTTTTATGAAATGGCTTAGCATTTGCATATAAAAAAATGTACACCTTCCCCAAAACAGACAGTCCCTGATTTACAGTAGTTTCTCTTACAAGTTTTTAAATTTATTGTGTAGCCAAAGTACACTCATACAAGTATACTCACACAAATATATTCTGCTGTTCACTTTCAGTACACTACGCAGTCAGTTCCATGAGATAATCAACATTTCCTTTTCCTGTGCAAGGAACCCTTCATTTTAGTAGTGAAGTTTGATTTTACTCTAACTTGTTCATTTTTTAACAGATTTTAACCCTAAGCCTCATCTGTGTCAGATAAGCGCTCCACTCCTGAACTTCACATTCTTACCCCTTACCATTCTTTATAAAATAGCATCATGTTAGATAATTTAACTGAAGAATAGACTAACGTAAATATTTTGAGCTGAATTTAAGGCAAACTAGGCTGCTTTATGTTTGATAGATTAGGTACATTAAATGCATTTTGGCATGATATTCATGATTTACAATGGATTATCATATATGAAATCTGAGAACATTTGTAGTTGAAATCATCTGTAGATTTCTTATAATACTTAGTATAATATAAATATTAAATGAATATCTGTTGTATTACATTGTTTAAAGAATTATGGCAAGAAAATGTATGTATGTTTTCATTACAGACAAGACTTTCTAGTGAAAATTTCAGGTTTTTAGTTGGTTGAATCATGGTTGAGAAATTGTGGCATATGAAAAGCCAACGGATTTGCTGAATAGACTGTATCATAATTGCATTCATGGAGTGCATCTCTACTATGCATATTGTACGAGTGGGTAGAACTTGTGGTTGACTTCATATGGTTCAAAACAATGAAACTGAAAGTATTTCTGAGCTAATAGTCATTTAACAAACTGAGTTTTCATGTCAGAGTCTCCTCCATGAGGATTTCTCTGGATCATAAATACATTCTTTAATGAATAAGTTTTGCAAAATGTAAGATATTTATTTGGAAATTTTCAATCTTTAGACACACAAGTGTTCCTATGAAAGTCAATGGAGGAAACATAAGAGTAATAACATTACCTAAATAATGTCTACCTTTACAAGAAGTGTGAATTACCCAAAGCTTATAACTTTGAACTGAAAACTCATTACATCAGGTTTGGAAGTGTAAAATGTTCAGTGAGCCTAGACCAGGTTAGCACATGAGATTTACAAAGAAGAGTGAAATGCGCCTTTCTACTTAATGGACAGTACTCATAAGGGTTACGAGGACACTGGATACTTTAGCTGTTTCTTCACATCAATAATAGCTACAAGCCAGGCGTGGTGGCTCACGCCTTTAATCCCAGCACTTGGGAGGCTGAGGTAGGAGGAGAGTTGTGAGTTCGAGGCCAGTTTGGACTACAACACGAGCAGGCCCGCCTGAGCTATATATGGCGACCCTGCCTTAAAAACCTAGAGCTGGAAGTTTAGCTCAGCGACTTAAGCACCTACCTGACAGGCACAAGGTTGTGAGTTTGATCCCCGGTGCCAAAAGAAAAACAAATAATAATAACTACAAAAAGTTAATCCCTAATGGAAGGGGTAATACTTAAAATTGACTTCTAAAAACTGGACCAATAGACCAAAAAAAAAAAAGTGTAAAATAATTTTACTAAGTCAAGGTACACTTTTGCACGTGTTACTTTTACAAAATTTTATTTATTTATCTACTCATCTCAGTGTTTTGGGATTTGAACCCCAGTTCTCATGCATGCTAAACAACCCTTTACCACTGAACTACATCACCAAGCCTTAGCTATTTTAAATTATTTGTTGCTAAGGAGAGTTTTGTCATGCCATGTGTGTTTTAAGCTTACAACACATTCCAACTTAAAACAATAATTTTTAAAGTATTAAAGTGAAATGCAGCCCTAAAAAATGTCCATAACAGAAACACATTTTTACAGTGTTGATCAACATAATAAAGTGTCACGGACTGAGAAGCTTAAACAACAAAGATTTCTTTTCTGATAATTCTAGAGTCTGGACATTCAAGGCCACAGCAGTAGGAGGTTAGCCGCATATTGAGGTCCTCCGTCACATGCTGATTGCTGTTTTCTGTCGCAGGATCTTCCTTTGCATGTGTTTGTTTCTATCTGCTTCTTGTAGTGATACTGGTCATGTTTGATTAGGGTCCAACCACGATCTCATTTTACACAGTCATCTCCTAAAGTCCTTTTCTTTAAATTCAGTCACATTGTGACATAGTACTAAGTATTTGTATTACAGACTTCAGGGGACACAGTTCAGCCTGTAATGTATAATGCACTGCTACAGTTTTTACAATGTAATTAAAATTAAATTAAATTTTAAAATTCATTACCTAATAAATATCTCAAGTAAATATTTTCATTGTTAATAATGACATTCTAAATATATAATTTTGAGTTACTGACAAATTTTGAATATGCTCCTGCACACACATCTACACAAAAATTTATATATACTTTCCTCTCATCAGAAGCTATTCCTGTGCCTATCATCTCTTGGAAATTTTTATACTAGCTCACACTGCTGTTAAAGTAATTGTCACTGTTTTAAAGAATCAATGCCTACTTCTGTGAGTGTAATGTTTTCTTTCATAACTATCATTAAAGAACCTATTTAATATATATATTAAATCTTTTGTATGTTTCCTAGTGCTTTTTACAGTATATATTAAAATTTTTTTAAAAACACTATTTCTTAGTAGTTTAGCTGATTATTTATGTTGCATTTTACTTGATATGAGCTATAAAACATTTTCATTAACTGTTATACATTTTTCCAGATAACTCTATTCTGTATTAAAAACTAATTTGTAATTTAACAGATGTAAAATCATTGAACTTTATATTAGTTTTAGCATACATCAGAATCATGTTAAAATACTTTACCTGCCATGCATAGGAGCCAGTATGGTGACTGATATTTAGAGGTCCTTAACCCAATTTATTCTATATTCATTTAGCAATCATCAGAAGCAACATTACTTTCACGGCGGACTTCTCACACTCAAGTCCAGAAGAACATGGAGTGAAGTATTCCAAGTCCTGAAAGGAAGCAACTTCCAACCTAGGCTGATATACCCTGTGAAACTATCTTTCAAAATTAATGGAGGAATAAGATACTTTCATGACAAAGAACAACTGAAGGAATTCATGACCACCAAACCAACACTGCAAAGGATACTGAAAGATATTCTAGACAGAGACAAAAATGACCACAATTCCAAGAATAACAACAGAAAGAAATCACAAAGTAGAGAAAGCAGTTAAACAGAGGTGAAAAGCAGGAAATCAACTGCAGAAAAATAATATGAAAGGCAAGCCAATACATATCAATTATTACCATCAATATAAACGGCCTTAATTCAGAAATCAAGGAAACAGACCAACAGAAAGAATCAGAAAAAAAATCCAATAATGTGCTGTATAGAAGAACAACATTTAACTCCCAAAGAAGTTCATAGACTTAAAGTGAAAGGATGGAAAACAATACTCCACGCAAGAGAAACCCAGAAAAAACCAGGAGTAGCTATTCTGTTTGCAGACTGTGTGAACTTCAAACCAGGAATGATCAAAAGAGGTAAAGAAGGTCGCTATATACTTGTGAGGGGAAAACTTCAAGAAGAAAAACAACAATCATGAATATATCTGCACCAAGTACAGGAGAGTCCAACTATGTAAGACAAATACAAATAGACATGAAAAATCAAATAAGCAATAATACAATTGTATTGGGGGAACCTAATACTCCATTGCCACAAAGAGATAGATCAACTAGACAAAAACTCAGCAAAGAAATATCAGAACTGAACCAAACCTGTGAACAAATGGAATTAGTAGATGCTTGCAGACTATTTCACAAAACAACATCAGAATACATTCTTCTCAACTGCACTTGGGACATTCTCTAAAATAGATCTTGGAATATGCTTAAGGAATTGCAAAGGAATTGAAATTACCCTATGCATATTACCTGACCATAGTGCAATGAAATTGGAAATAAGTGCAAAAAGGAAACAGCAGAAACTCCATAAACACATGGAAATTAAATAACACTCTTCTAAACAACTAATGGGCCACAGATGATATTAAAGAACACAATAAGCAGTATCTACAATTAAATGAAAATCAAATACAATTTACCAGAACCTGTGGGACAAAATGAAAGCAGTCCCAAGCAGAAAATTTATAGCAGTGCATTCTCACATGAGGAAAATACAATGAGAACAAAAAGAACCTAACTCGGCACCTCAGGCTTCTAGAAGAAAAAAGCAGTCAAGCCCAAGACCCATACAAGAGAGGAAATTATAAAGATAAGAGAAAAAATTAGTGCAATTGAGACTAAGAAGACAATGCAGAGAATTACTTAACTGAAGAGCTGGCAATTTTAAAGAATAAATAAAATTAATAAAAACTCTGCCAATTTTACCAAAAAAGGAAAGAAAAACTCAAATTCATACAAGGAATGAAAAGTATTAAATCACTACAGATCCTGTGGAAATTCAGATCATCAATATCTACTTCAAAAATCTTTACTCACATAGGATAGAAAACACAGCAGAAATGGAAAGACTCCTAGAATTTTATGAGTTACCAAAGCTGAATCAAGAAGATATAAAAATTATGAATGCCCAATATCAGTTAATGAAATTGAAAATGCAATAAAAAACTTACCAACAGAGAAAAATCCAGGTCCTGATGGATTTATGGCTGAATTCTACAAGAAATTTAGAGAAGACTTAATGCCAATGATCCTCAAATTTTTAATGAATTCGAAAGGGAAGCAATTATCCCTAACTCATTCCTAGAGGCAAGTGTTGCTCTGATACCAAAACCAGAGAAGAACCCAATGTAAAAGGAGAACTATAGGCCAGTCTTCCTAATGGACATAGATGTAAAAATCCTCAGTAAAATAATAGCAAACAGAATGCAGCAAATCATCAAGAAGATTGCTCAACATGACCAATGGGGATTCATCTCAGGAATGCAGGAATAGTCCAAGATGTGCAAATCAATAAAAGCGATACACCATATCAACAAAATCAAAGACAAATATACATAAACCTCTCAGTAAAGGCAAAAAAGGGCTTTTGATAAAGTCCAACACTCATTTATGAAAACTGTAGAAATTTAGAATACATACTCTTTACCACATTCTAATAAAAGCCATTTATGAAAAACCAACAGCCAACATCAGAATTAATGGAAAAAACTGAAAACTGTCACTCTAAAATCAGGAACAAGACAAGGTTGTCCACTATCACCATTCCTATTCAATATAGTTATGGAAACATTAGCCAGAGCAATCAAGAGAGAGATACAAATGGAATAAGGATAGGAAAGAAGAAGTTAAATTATCATTATTTGCAGATGATATGATACTCTACATAGAAGACCATAAAAACTCCACCAAAAGACTACTAGAATTAATAACCAAATACAGTAGCATAGTTGGATACAAAATCAACACTAAAAATTCAATAGCATTTCTGTACATGAGTAGCAAACTTGCTGAGAGAGCAATTAGGGAAACCAAACCCTTCACAATAGCATCCAAAAAAATATAAAGAAATGCTTAGGAATCAATCTAACAAAGGAAATAAAAGCTCTACACATTGAAAATTACTCTGAAACAAGAGATTGAAGAGGGCATCATAAAATGGAAAGACATCCTTTGCTCATGATTAGGAAGAGCCAATATTGTGAAAATGGTCATATTCCCAATACTGTTAAACAGATTGATGCAATCTCAATCAACATACCATTACTGTACCTCACAGATCTAGAGAAAACATTCCTAGAATTCATATGAAACCCCAAGAAATGTAGCATAATCTAGGTGAACCTGGGCAACAAAGGCAAAGCAGGAGACATCACAATTCCAGACTTGAAATTATACTACAATGCTGCTATAATAAAATTAGCATGGTGCTAGCAAAAATTAGAAGACACAGCCAAAACTGCAAACACACTCAGCCACCTTCTCTTTGACAAAGGGGCCAAACATGTTCACTGGAAGAAAGATAGCCTCTTTAATTAATGGTGCTGGAAAAAAATGGTTTTCCACATGCCAAAGACTTAAATTAGACTCCTGCTTACCACTATGCACTAAAGTCAAAATGGATCAAAGATCTAACTGTTAAAAGAGAAACACTAAATCTACTGGAAGACAAAGTACTTAGAAATCTTGAAGACATAGGGGTAGGCAGAGTGTTCATGAACATAAATCTAACTGCACATGAAGTACTTCAAAGAATCAACCACTGAAATTTCATCTTACTAAAAAGTTTTGCACATTAAAAGAAATCATCAACAGAGTGAAAAGAAAAACCAGAGAGTGGGAAAAATTTTTAGCCATCTGTCCCTCAGACAAACGACTTCTACCTAGAACATATAAAGAATTGAAAAAAATCAGTTCCCCAAATTCGAATCCCCAATACAAAAATGGGTATTTGTGATTAATACACACTTTTCAGAAGAAGAAATACAAATGGCATACAAATATATAAAAAAAAGTTTAATATCATTGGTCATTCAATAAGTGCAAATTAAAACAACACTGAGATTCCATCTCACTCCAGAAAGAATGGGTACCATTAAGAAATCAATTAATCAAAAATGATGAGAGAATTGTGACAAAAAAGGAACTCTTCTCCACTGCTAGTGGGGATGTAGACTGGTACAATCACTGTGGAAATCAGTGTGAAGCATCTTCAAAAATTTAGGAATAGAGGTTCCATTTGGCCCAGCTATTCCCCTTCCGAGTACTTTCCTAGAAGAATTAAAACATCACACCACAGTGACATATGTGAACCCATGTTGATGGCAGTATAAATTGTAATAGCTAAATCTTGTAAACAACACAAATGTACATCAACTGAGGAATGGATAAAAAAAGATGTGGTTTTTTAAAATCCATATATACAAATGAGTACTACTGAGCTTTAAAGAAGGATAAACTCAAAGTTTTTTATAGATAAATGGATGCAATCAGAGATCATTCTGGTAAGTGAAATAAATCAGACTCTCATATATAAAATCATATTGTCTCCCTAGTGTAAGAAACTGAAAGAGTAAGCAGGATCCAAAATCCACAATAAATACTGCGAAAGAGAAAGAAACTGCTGAAAGAACAACTGAGTTGGTGAGGAGTGGAGAAAAGAGGGAAAGGAAAAGAAAAAGCTTATGAATATATATATATATATTTACACACAAGATATCCAAAATAATTATAATATTAATTTCTTTTAGTTCATTGAAAAGAACAGTTTATGCTTATATTGTGTGATCAATCTTGCATGGCTATATCATGGAATCTGAGCAAATACTTTGAAGATAACAATATACACCATATTAACCATTGTTAATTTCTATTTTTATCCTGTTTTGAAATTCTCTATCATTTTTTCTATTTTTTTTCTCTTTTAAACCAAAAAAGAAAGACTTCTAGGGGAATGCTATTTTAATTATTCTTTTATTAGAAAGAAAAGGAGAGAAAGAGAGAAAGGGAAACTATTTTAATTATTATATTCTAGAGAAATTCTTGATTTTTAAAATTTTTCCCCAACAACATCTTAGATAATTGCACTTTTGGATTACTCATTTTCATGTAGCTGAAATTCTTTTAAAGTAACTTGCCTCCTTTTTTAGAGAAACTTCTTCCTAAAATTCAATATCAAGCCTGGGTTAGACTGTTTTGAGGACTTGTGCTATTAGACTGAGGTCCTCAGTGAAGAAAATATAGATGAAAGAATTCAAAGGGCATTTTGGTGGTAGAAACTGAATATCTGACCTGCACAGAGCTACAGAAGGGACAACAGAATAATACAGGAAGTCCTTGACTTATGAACATTTGAGCTGCAAATTTTCACAAGTTTACTGTAATATTCAGTTTGTCAGCCTAGGAATAAATAAAATGCACAATGTTTCACCTGGAATGGAGCTTGTTGGTTAGTCTGAGACTTGCATACTGGTTTTGATATTCCTCAAATGTTTCCGACATAGTGATCACTCCTTGACACATAGTTACATTAGAAATGTCACTTGTAGATCTCTGACACAATAAATTATATAGAGTATGACAAAGCATTAATATTTTGTTGTTTGAATCAAGGAAATACAATATATTATCATTTTCCTCCAACAATAATAAAAGAAATGTATAATCTTTTGAACTTTAGCAATTGTGTTCACAGATAATGACAGTTTAGCTCATTCATATTGTTACTTTCTATATCACTTCTTTACATGTGCTGCCTAGGTTTATTTTAAAATTGTTTATAAATATTCAGAAAAACACAAAGATTTTATTGTATGTATACAAAAAATCAGAAACAAACTTTTTTCATCAGAAAAATACTAGCATTGGGATGACTTTTACTATGTTGTAAAATTTCAATTTTACATGTACATTCAGCTGGGATAAATCATTTTTGTGACACAAAGGTAGAGTAAATTTCTCATTATAAAAGAAATAGAAAGCATTTTATAAAGTAAATGCCAGTCATGCATTAAATATAAAGTCTATTTTAAAACATACTCTGTTCTTAGAATTCATTGTAATGCTACAAAGGTTTTATAAGTGCTTTATCTTTTTATTTATGTTTTTGTGTTAATTAAAGATCTCTGAAATAAACTCAGTAACTTCCTAAGCACACTCATTTGTCCCCTTGTGATAAGTACATTTGATTCTAGGTACAATGCTCATTTAAATATACAACTTTATGTGTGCCCATAGAACAAATATTTACTATTTTATAATTCAGAACAGTCCCATTTGTGTTTTTAAGCCCAGAAATATTTTTTCCAGAATATAAGACAGAGAA
>RJWM01044294.1:0-13341 GCA_004363535.1 Dasyprocta punctata | reverse complement strand
CATATATAATATAGCTTGACTTTTTTTTATTCCCTTCCCCTTCCCTCCCACCTTCCTTCCTCCTCCTTTAAGTCCCCTTTTCCCATTCTCATTCATGTTGATATTATTAATCTTAGCTCATGTTTAAGACATATACTATTTATATTCATTAAAGTTATTATATTCCTGTATATGGCATATCTTCATCTAACATGTCTCTATTGTATCTATTATTTTTCCTTTGCTTTAATTCTGTATCAGGTAAATTATCTCTGTCATACTGAGTTCCTTCATTTCTATACCTAATGACTTAATATCATAATATAGTACTGCATAGATTCTGGATCCAGACTACTTGGTTTTGAACACCTGTTCTACTGAAAGATTTATGGTATCTTGTGCAAGTTACTATTCCGTGCCTGTCTTTTATGTCACAAAGGAACATAATAATATCATCTTCATCAAGGGGTTGATACAGCAAATAAGTTAGTATATGCAATGAACTTAAAACAGTATCTGCATATAATGATTGCTTCATAGTTATACATCTTATTATTACTTGCACTATTTCATGATTTTTCTCATTTAGATTATAGTGTACTTATTTCTTTAATAGGTTTCATGGTAGTTATTTCCCAAATCATTTGTCATAGAATATTGTTGTTTTAATGCAATGCTGGTGTTTATTTTGTTTAGAAACAGTATCCTTATTTTTAAGTGAAATTGTTCTAAGTATTTGTGAAACTAATTTCATTGTCTTCATAGCAAGATTATACTGGACTTGCATAACAAATGGTGGGGAAAATAGTTTTAAGCCTGTGATTCCATACCCAGCAACCCATCACTCAATGACAAAGTGCAGACAGATTCAAAAGCACAAAATTCAGAAAGCAGACCACTCAAATACTCTATTACAATGAGTCAGTACACTGACAAGAGTTAGTACACCTGAAAAATAGAAAGAAAATGATTAGTGACTAAATCAAAAACACGAATCTAAACTATCTGCAGAATTTAAAACCAAAATTGCAGATTGGCATCTGTGAAGAAGAACTAGGCACTGAGTAATCAAAATTAGAACGGGAAATCATAGACATAAAAAAAGATGACTTCAAGAAAAAGTGGATTAAATTTATTAAGAACCTCAAAAAACCAGAAAGATTATCTTATTAGTAAAAGCATATTGTTTTTTAATTCACAAAAACAAAATCCAGAAAAGATGTTAATTTTTGACAATTGGTAGACTATATAAGATTTTCCAAGTCAAAAAGAAATTGTATATTTTGAAAAAATTCTAATAAATATACTTTTGAGTGCACAGCTGGATTTATACTAATTGAAAATATCAAAATGAAGTGCAAATAGAAGTTTTCAGCGCACATATAAAACATAGTAACCTACAACTTTGTATTTTAATAACTATATTGGAAACAATAGAAAAGGGCTTGAGTTTGTACAAACTGAGGGCTTGGAACTGAGATCTTTCCAGAAGATCTAGAAGTCATATGCAGTCAACCAGTTAGTAGACTCAAAGAATGGTCAAGAAAAAAAATCATACTTTATGAATGTCATGGTTGATACGTTGTGTCAACTTGAGAAGTTTAGACCTTTAACTGAGACATTCAGCAGGGAGCCAGGGTTCTTACTTTGTAAATATCCTCAGCCTGTGCAAAGGAGGGCAAGGAGATTTTGCCAGTGCTACTCCTGCCCTGGGGGCGGGGACTGGCCTACATACTATATAAAGGAGGAGAAGAGGCTTGTTTTCCCCCTTTTGGTCTGGCTTCTGCCTTTAAGTTTTGTCCCAGTGTCATACCACCCTGCCTTAGAACCAGCTGATTATGGACTGAAACCTCTAAGAACTGTAAGAAATAAACCATTCCTTTCCTAATTTTGGGCATCAGGTACTCTGTCTCAGCAAGGAGAAAAAAGTAACCAAGACAATAAAGGATCACCTTTCAGTGTTGGAACAGAAGTAAGTATAATCCACTGAACTGAAAATATAGCCATTGAGCTAGGTGAAGAGACCCAAATCCTATAATCCCAACACTTTACTGGATTGAGGCAGGAAGACCACAAGTTCCAGTCCAGTACAGGGAACTTAGCAACTTAGTAAGACCCTGCTTGAAATTTCAAAAACTTTAAAAAGGGCTGGCTCCATGCAAACCCTGGATTCAGTCCCCAGTGCTTAAAACATTACATATTCAGCAGAAGAGTTAAGAGTAGGTAAAGAATTAAAATAAGTGAAAAAAATTGCCCAGAATATATAGTGAGGAATTTCTGTATGGATATAAATGGGAATATTTTTTAAAGCTTCAAGGTTAGAAATCAATATACAGTTGAAAACATCATACCGCAGTGTGAATGCATGCCCATATTTACAGCAACACAATAATACCTAAATCTTGGAAACAGTATATATTTCCATCAAAGGCTGAATAAATAAATAAAATGTGGTATTTATGCACCGTGGAATGCTACTCTGCTGTAAAAAAGGATAAACTTGAATCATCTGTAGGAAGATGGATGCCCTTTGAGACCATAATGTTATGTGAAGTAAATCAGACACATGAGTTTAAGTATCACATGATTTCTTTTATACGAAAAACATAATATGTAAATAAAATACAAAATAAAAGACTGATTATAGGAAAAAAGAGAAAGAAAAAAAGTTACTCAAATCCAACATGGATATTGTACCTCTAAGTGTACCTTGATTAAGTATAATCGTGTGCATTTTATATTTTTTGACCCATTAGTCTGGTTTTTAATCTGTATATATGATACTTAACTCTGTAAGGTCTTATAAGTGAATCTGATGCTGGCAAAATCAAAAGAAGATGGAGGGAAAGGGGAAAAGAATTGGGATGTGTTATGTGCATGCACCAATTCCCTACACTGAATGAAATCATTATGTACTGCAAACACATACTAATAAAAGTTTTTTAAAAAAAGAAGTCAATAAAAATACAGAAGTGTGTAAATCTCTTTGAACTTTTCTGAAGTAGAAAATAGACTGGATATAGAAACAGAAAAATTAAAAATCAAAAAATTAAGAATACTTCAGAATTGATGGGCTATAAGAAAATTCAAATGTGTGAATCAAAGTAACATTATATATTGTTGTTAAAAAATAAGACTTCTTATGTACAAGATTGAGTCATAGAAATCCTCTGAAATAGCCAAAAATCAGGCGGGATATACGATTTCTAAGCCATTTGACGTTGGCCAACAAAGGGCAGTATCCTTAAGAGATGAAAAACAAACTGACTGTCCCCAAGTTAATAGCTCTGAAGAATTTCCAGACTACAGTGCTGAGAATAGGAACTAGTTTAGAAAGGAGAAAGAAAGCAGAGTTAAAACAGACCTCAAAGAAATAACGAATGAAAACTTCCAAAATTCAGCAAGAGACATACACCCAGAGGTTGAGGAATATGTGTGAATCACAAAAGGAATAAAACCAAAGAAATATAGCCAAGACTTTAGAAACTAAAGGTGGGGAAAAAA
Source organism: Dasyprocta punctata (assembly GCA_004363535.1). NCBI lineage: Eukaryota > Metazoa > Chordata > Mammalia > Rodentia > Dasyproctidae > Dasyprocta > Dasyprocta punctata. The sequence goes on along the minus strand of RJWM01044294.1, from coordinate 9,858 downwards.
ACTCAAAAGCAATGCAAAAGAAACAAAATCTCACCTCTTGTGGAAAACCAACAATGACAATGATTTTCTCTTCAGAAATCATAGAGGACAGAGGGGAGTGACTCAATATTTTTCAGGTACTAAAAAATAAGAGTTGTCAACTCAGAAACCTATACTCAGTAAAAGTATCCTTCAAGAATGTCAACTTAAGATAATCATAGATGCAAGAAATATAAGTAAGTTTGTTACCTCAATATCTATTTTAAAAGAATATGTAGAATAAATTCTCCAAATAGGAAATAGTAAAATGAAACTTGGAACATCAGAAAAGAAGAAAGAACACAATAACCAAAAATATGGGTAAACAACCTTTCCTTTATCCTCTTGAGTTTGTAAACAAAGGAGAAATTATAATACCCTCTGGGATGATTCTAAGTCTCCGTAGAGAAATATATAAGACTATTATAAATGGGGAGAAGTAAAATGATGTAAATGAGGTAAGAGTTCTGCACTTTGTTCCAACTGGCAAAGTAAGGATATATCAGTAGGTCGTGATTATTTATGCGTAGATAGTATGATACCTAATGCAACTACTTAAAAAACTGTTCAAAAATATACACTTAAAATGTTACAAATAAATGACAAATGGAATTCTAAAACAAAATGTTTGAGTATCCATGGCTAGGCAGGAAAAGATAACAAAGAGAAAAATAGATAATAAAAAATAAGATGGCAATATTATAGCCTAACACATTAATAGTTACGTATTTTTAAATGCATATAAGCTGCATACATAAATTAAAGGACAGACTGGCAGAGTGGATCAGCAAACAAGACCTAGCAGCATGCTATCTATAAGAAATGTAATACAAAGACTCAAATGGATTAAAAGTAAAAGGATTGGGGGAAATGAAACATTATAACACAAATCAAATGAAAATCAGAATCATTATTGCTATATCAGAAAAAATGTAAGTTTTAAAGCAAAAAGTATTAAAAGGAATAAAGGGCATTTCTTAACAACTAAGAATTTCAATTCAGTAAGAGGATGCAACAATTCTAAATGTTTATGCACATAAAATTAGAGCTCTAAAATACATGAAGCAAAATTAACACAACTATGAGGAGTAAATAGCTAAATCCACAATTTTCTTTATATAGCCAGATATTTAATAGTCCTGACTTTATATAGAGAAAACACTAGTAAGATATAAAAGATCCAAACCATACAATTAATGGAATTGAACTAATTAATGCAGCATACTCTGAATAAACACAACAAACATTATTTTAAAGTGTACACTGAATAATCACCAAAAGAAGACATATTCTGGGCCATTAAATAATTCTTAGTAAATTTAGAAAGATTCAAATCTTACAAAGTGTATTTTCTAACCCCTATGGAATTGAAATCACAGTGAAAAAGATTTTGAGAAAGTTTCAAAATACTTGGAAACTAAATAATATACTTTTAAATAATCAAAGAATCAAATAAAACATTAAAAAGGAAACTAGAGAATATTTTGAACTGAATAGTGATACAAACATATTAAAATTCATGGCATGTCTCTTGAAAAATAATAAATAAATTCCAAGAATGGAAAAACATATTAAGATAAAGAGTACTCAGTGGTTGCTTAGATTTAGTGGGTGGAGTATGGGAGATGATAGATGGTAGGTAGGTAGTATGTTTGGTTTGGGATAACAAGAATGACCTAAGTTTTCAATGTACTAAAATCTATCAAATTCTACCTTTTAAGGTTATAAATTGTGTGATATATAAATTTTAGTTCAATAATTTTATTAAAAAATAAATAAAAACTGTGGCATGTAGCTAAAGCCATACAAAGTATATAATTTACAGCCTTGTATATCTATGTTAAAAATAAAAATCTCACCAGGTGTAGTGGGGTATGGTTGAAATCCCAGCACTCAAGAGGCTGAGGCAGGAGGATCACCGTGAGTTCAAGACCAACTTGGGCTACATAAGCAAGTTCAAGTCAAGTCTGAACTGCATAGCCACACCCTGTTTCAAAAAAGAAAGAAAGAAAGAAAGAAAGAAAGAAAGAAAGAAAGAAAGAAAGAAAGAAAGAAAGAAAAGAAAAAGAAAGAAAAGAAAAGAAAGAGAAAGAAAAAAGAACCTCAAGGGCTCACATTAAGAAACTTAAACAGGATGAGCAAATTAAAAAATGAAGTAGAAATCAAAGAAGCATATCACTAAGACAATTAATGAGATAAAAATCTGACTCTTAAAAGATAAGTTAATATATCTCATACTATTAATAGATGGGATGAGTCATCAAGAACTTTGCAGGTTCTGAGATCTTCCCATTCTGAAAAGCTGTCAGTCAGTTTCCCAGTGCCCTGGCAGAAAAGCAGAAAACATTTCGGGATCAGAGATTAAGAAGCACATTTACTACTTACAACAAAAGCAGCAGCCAGAGAATAAGCAGTCCTGACCGCTCTCAGAACCCCTGTCCCCACCTGCACCGTCCGTGGACATGAGCACAAACCGCGAGCGATGATTCAGGAGAGAAGCCGTGAGTGTGAAGACGTTGGATGTTTTATAATAAGCAGTCAGCCTGCCTGACCTTTGCTAGAGTCCTGTCTTCCCTACACTACGCAGTAAATGTGTCTATCACTGAGCCCAGGGAGGCACAGAAGTCCACAAAAGAGGACGAAGAAAATCATTTGCAAAGCATGTGACATAACCAACAAAAGTTTCATACCTAAAATACGTAATAACTCCTAGAAAAATATAAGATAAAAGCAAGATAGTAGAAAAAAGGATAAAAGTACCTAGAGGGCCCTGAGGCAGTGATAGAAATGGACAATAGGCATGATAGCTCTTGGTAGTTACTGGTATTAAGTGAAAATTGGAAGTGAAAAGTGCACCTAGACGTATCTTTCGCCAGCCAGTAATTTTGTGAGACAAATACAGGACAACGGCAGATACTGGTGAGAAGGTGGAGCACTGTGAACAGTTCGTCCCTTTTGTTGTGAATATTGGTAAGCAGTTTACCAATATCTAGAAAAATTGAAGATGCACAAAACCTAAAATGCTTTTCTATATATAAAAATGAGGCTTAGCCAAGAATATTTATAGTGGTGTTATTTTCCATAGGGGGAAAAGAGCATACTTAACCTCTTGTTATATGGAAAATGGATTTTTGGAAAAAGCATAGTATACGAGATATAATCAGAATATAAGGCTAATGTTTAAGTGTTTAAAACTTACTGCAGTAAAAGATAGGTCATTCATTCCTCTCAAAATACCCTTGCTTTGAAGGAAGAGAAAGATGTACCTCTCAAGAACCCACCATGTTGGGTCAGAGAGGCTCCAACAAGAAGACAGCTAGCCCGCCTTCCTGGTGAGTGCACGACTGGCGCAGACTCCAGGAAGAGAAAGAGGTACCTCTCGAGAACCCACGACACTGGGTCAGAGAGGCTCCAACCAGAAGACAACTAGCCTGCCTTCCTGGTGACTGTGCAACCAGCACAGACTCCAGTAAGAGAAAGGTGCACCTCTAGAGAAACTGTCATGTTGGGTCAGAGAGGCTCCAACCAGAAGACAACTAGCCTGCCTTCCTGGTGAGTGTGTGACCAGTGCAGACTCCGGGAAGAGAAAGATGAACCTCTCAAGAACCCGCCACACTGAACCAGAGAGGCTCCAGCTAGAACACAACTAGCCTGCCTTCCTGGTGAGTGCACGACCAGTGCAGACTCCAGGAAGAGAAGGACATGAATCAAGGACTTCTCCCCTCCCTGTATTGTTTGGTCGATTTTGCAGGCCTGGGCCTGGCAGTCTGAGCATCCCATGGGAAGATGACAGTATACATTGTAGAAAGTATGGGGGATTCTCTTCTGTCTTGTCTTTGAGGCCCAATATTGTTCTCATTGTTTTGCTTTATTCTGATTAATTTTTTTTTTGCTTTATTTCATATTCTGTTTTTAGTGGTTTTATTGTGTTTTGTTCTTGGTTTGATTTTACTATACCTGATGGAATGGTCAACTATTCTGAAAACAACAAGATATACTATAGTAGCCATTGTTTTCGTAGTATCTTTCTTTGAAGTTCTGTACCAGTTCTACTGCTTTGTTTTGATTGACTTCATTCTGTTATGTTTTGTTGGATTTTACTATCTTTAAAATTAAAAAAAAATTTTTTTAAATACCCTTGCTTTGAATACTTATAGTTTCATCTTCGCTACTTTCATTTTTATTAGTAAATGCTTGTGATTCTTTTTTATTAGTGTAAGTTTGTGACACATAATAAAAGACATTCATCCTATGGAACTGGCGTGTACACATACAACATCATAAATTTTTTACTATCCTTTCTTCTCCCCTCCAATCTATCATTCCCCATTCCCAGATCCTTTCCCACCTCCATGAAGTCTATTTCCTCATTTCCTACCATCTCTCTTTTATTTGACTTTTTAAATTACTTGTATTTTGAGTTTCTCACCTAAGAGAAACCATGTGCTATTTAACCTTTTTATCTGACTTATTTCACTAAGCATTATGGTCTCAAGGTGCACCCATTTTCCTACCAATGACTCAAATTTATCTTTCTTTATGGCAGAATCATACTCCATTGTGCCACGTTTTCTCTTTTCATATGTTGATGGACAAATACAGGATGCTTTCGATAGTTAGCTATTAAGGGTGGTGTAGCTATAAACATGTGTGTATTATTATAATATGATATTTTTAACTCTGTCAGGAAGATAACTGAAAATAAGTGTAACTGAGTCAAACAAAATTTTTATTTTCAATTATTTGAGGAAACTCCATGTAGATTTCCATGGTGGTTTTACTAGTTTACATAGTTTTGAATTCTATATTCGACAGGAGTGGTGGAAGTTGATACTCTTGTCTCCCTTGTAATTTTAGAGGGAATGTTTTGAGTTTGTCCCCATTTGGTATGAAGTTGACAGTAGGATTATAATAAATAACTTTTATCAGTTTGAGGTAGGCCCTTCAGTACCTATTTCTTTCAGGATTTTAATCATGAATGGGGCCCTGGGTGGCTGGGAACCGCCCGTGCTTAGTGGTGCGAGCCAAAGTCCTGCACAGGGAACACCATCTTGCTGTGCAAGCTTGGCACCCCTCTCAGAACCTGGTAGGGACCCACTGAGTGTGCCCAATTTAGCTAGGAACCTTTGGGTAGGTCCTTCAGGGCCTGGTTAGGCCCTGCCCAGTGACCCTGAGTGGCCAGGGACCTGTGCTGAGTGGTGGGATCTGAAAGGCTGCACAGCGAGCCCCATCCAGCCATGCAAGCTCAGTACCTCACTTGCAAACTGGTAGGGCCACACCTGCCAACCCCAAGCAGCTGGGGGGCTTTGGTGCACCACGTGGCCTGAGCTGAAGGCCTGCACAGTATATTCCATCTAGCTATTTAGCCTTGGTATGCCACTGAGAGCCTGGTAGAGTCCTGCCCAACAACCTCAAATAGCTGGGGAGCTTCAGATGAACACATGGGTGTGCTGAAGGCCACCCAGCATACTCCCAACATTTGAGGAGTCTTTGAGTGACACTAGTGATCTGGTAAGGCCTGACCAATGACCCCCACTCAACTGGGGAAACTTCCTGCAGTAGGGACAGATATCTTCAATCCAGGAAACAAGTGAAATTTTGCACTCAGCTTCTCCAGAGGAATATAGAAAAATGACAAAATGCAAGAGAAAAATGCAATCTCAACCCTCCAGCCCACCCCAAACAAGCCTAGGAGACATGGACATAGAAGGAAATGTAAGCCATACACCTGAAACTTATGAAATGACAGCAACTGAAGCAAAGAAACAAGTCCATGAAGCTGTAAAGGAACTCAGATCAGAAATAATCTCTTGGGTAAAAGAAAAATGATAAATGTAACAAAAGAAATGCTGAACATATCTAAAGAAGACATCATTAAAAAAATTGAGGAGCACTACAAAAAGACAGACAGACACCTTGAATGAACAATATAAGAAAGATACAGAATGCACAAAACAGATACAAAGAGATAACCAAGAAATCAAAATCTTCATCAAAAGCTGGCAAAACCACCTCAATGAATGTGAAGATAGACTTTCAGGCTTCAAAGACAAGACTGCAGCTAGTGAGTAGGAAAGGAAAGATCTTTTAAAAATAACAAGGAATCAGGAAGTAACAATTCAACACTTGAAAGATGATGCAAAGAAAAACAACATAAGATTGATAGGGTGTAAATGAAAAAGAAAGTGACAACACAAATAATATCAAAAGACTATTTACAGGTATGATAGCCAAAAATTTCCCAAACATGGGAAAGGAAACTGACATACAGATAAGTGAAGTATATAGAACTCCCATTAGCCATAACCAAAATAAATCTACACCCAGACATATAATGATCAACATCCCAGAAATTCAACAAAAGAACAGAATATTAAAAGCTGTTAGAGAAAAGAGACAGATCACCTATAGGAGAAAGCCCATCAGAATCACAGCAGACTTTTCAATACAAACAATGAAATCAAGAAAAGGATGGAGTGAGGTATTTCAAACTCAAAAGGAAAATGACTTCCAACCCAGATTGATTTACCTTGCAAAACTGTCCTTAGAAATTGATGAAGAAATACAATACTTCCATGACAAATAACAGCTGAAGAAATTTATGGCCACCAAACCAACACTACAAAAAGTACTGAAAGACACTCTAGAAAGAGACAAAGATAGCTACAATCTTAAGATCAACAACAAAAGGAAACCACTAAGCAGGGCATGTAATTAAACAGAAAATGTAGAAAACCAACAACAGAAAGATATCATGACAGGGATGAGTCAGTACATATCAGTTATATCAATCAATGTAAATGGTCTCAACTCACAAATAAAAAGAAACAAACTAGCAGAGTGGGTTAAGAAATAAAATCCAACAATATGCTGTGTACAAGAAACCCATCTCACCCAAAAGGAAATTCATAGACTGAAAGTCAAAGGATGGAAAACAATACTTCATGCAATAGGAACCAAAAAAAAGCAGGGTAGCTATTCTGTTTTCAGGCAATGTAAACTTCAAACCAAGAATGATCAAAAGAGACAAAGAAGGTCACTACATACTAGTTAGGGGAAAACTTCTAGAGGAAGACATAACAATCTTAAATTTATATACACCAAATATGGGAGCACCCAGCTATATAAAACAAATATTAATAGAAATGAAAAATCAAATAAGCAATAACACAGTTATAACAGGAGACCTTAACACCCCATTTACATAAAGAGACAGATCAACTAGACAGAAAATCAGCAAAGAATTTGCAGAACTAAATCAAACTTGTGAATAATTGGACTTACTAGAAATGTACAGACTGTTCCACCCAACATCATCAGAATATCCATTCTTCCCAGCTGCACATGGGACATTCTCTAAAATAGACCATATACTAGCAAAAAAAATGATTGAATAAATGCAAAAGAATTGAAATTATTCCATGAATATTATCTGATCATAGTGCCATGAAACTAGAAATTAATGACAAAAGAAACTGCAAAAACTCCATAAATACATGGAAGTTACATAACATACTCCTGAACAATCAGTGGATCACGGAGGAAATTAAAGAAGTTAAAAAATATCTACAAGCAAATGAAAATGCAAATACAACTTACCAGAACCTGTGGGATACAATGAAAACAGTTCTCTGAGGGAAATTTGTTGCAGTGAATTCCCACATCAGGAGAACAGAACAAACACAAATAAACAACCTAATGCCACACCTCAGATATCTAGAAAAAGAAGAGCAAGTCAAGCCCAAAGCCAAAAGAAGAGAAGAAATTACAAAGATCACAGCAGAAATTAAAGCAATAGAGACTAAGAAAACAACGCAGAGAATTAATGAATCAAAGAGTTGGTTCTTTGAAAGAATAAATAAAATTCATAAGCCCCTAGCCAACCTAACTAAAAAAAGGAAAGAAAAAACTAAAACTCATGCAATAAGGAATGAAAAGTGGGGAATCACTACAGACCCTGAGGAATTACAGAAGATCATCAATAACTACTTTGCAAACCTTTACTCTCATAGGTTTGATAACACAAAAGAAATGGGCAGATTCCTAGAAACATATGAATTACCAAAGCTGGATCAAGAAGATGTAAAACTATTGAATAACTCAATCTCAGCTAATGAAATTGAAAATGTAATTAAAACCTTACCAACAAAGAAAAGCCCAGTTCCTGATGGATTCACAGCTGAATTCTACAAAAATTTCAAGGAATACTTAATTCCAACACTCCTCAAACTCGTCAATGAAATTGAAAAGGAAGCAATTCTTCCTAACTCATTCCTGGAAGCAAGTATTGCTCTAATACCAAAACCAGAGGAAGACCCAATCAAAAAAGGGAACTACAGGCCCATCTCCCTAATGAACACAGATGCAAAAATCCTCAATAAAATACTGGCAAACAGAATGCAGCAAGTCATCAAGAAGATTATACACCACAACCAAGTGGGATTCATTCCAGGAATGCAGGGATGGTTCAAAATACACAAATCAATAAATGCAACACACCGTATCAATAGAGCCAAAGATAAGAATCACATGATCATTTCAGCGGATGCAAAAAAAAAGCTTTTGATAAAGTCCAATGCTCATGTATGATAAGAACCCTACGAAAAATTGGAATGGATGGTCTTTACCTCAATCTGATAAAAGCCATCTATGACAAACCAATACCAGCATCATATTAAATGGTCAAAAACTGAAAGCTTTTACTCTAAAATCAGGAACAAGACAAGGATGTCCATTATCACTACTCCTATTCAATATAGGGCTGGAAATGTTAGCCAGAGCAATTAGAAAAGAGCGAGAAATAAAAGGAATAAGGATAAGAAAAGAAGAAGTTAAATTATCATTATTTGCAGATGACATGATACTTTACATAGAAGACCCCCAAAAATCCATTGAAAGACTTCCAGATGTAATAACCAAATTCAGTAATGTAGCTGTATACAAAGTCAACACTCAAAAATCAATAGCATTCTTGTACACAAACAGCAAACTCATTGAGAGAGAAATAAGAGACCCACACCCTTCGCAATAGCAGCCAAAACAATGAAATACTTGGGAATCAGTCCAACAAAGGAAGTAAAAGATCTAGTCAGTGAAAATTAAAATACTCTGAAAAAAAGAAATTGAAGAGGATCTCAGAAAATGGAAAGACATTCCTTGTTCATGGATAGGAAGAACAAACATTGTGAAAATGGCCATTCTCCCAAAATTGTTATGCAGATTTAACACAATTCCAATCAAAATACCATTAGCATGCCTCACAGATCTAGAGAGATCATTCCTAAAATTCATCTGGAACCAGAAGAGACCTACAATAGCAAAGGCAACTCTGGGCAACAAAGGCAAGGGAGGAGGCATCACAGTCCCTGATTTAAAGTTATACTATAAAGCTACTGTGATAAAATCAGCATGGTGCTGGAATAAAAACAGACCTGAAGATCAGTGGAATAGATTAGAAGATACAACCACCACTACAAACACACTTAGCCACCTTGTCTTTGACAAAGGGGCCAAATAGTTCACTGGACTGAAGATAGCCTCTTTAACAAGTGGTGCTGGAAAAACTGGCTTTCCATATGCTAAAAACTAAAACCAGACCCATGCCTGTCACCATGCACTAAACTAAATTCAAAATGGATCAGAGATCTAAATATTAAAACAGAAACACTAAATCTACTGGAAGACAAAGTAGGTAGTAATCTTGAAGACATAGGGGTAGGCAGAGAGTTCATGAACAAAAATCAAACTGCATGGGACATACTTCCCAGAATCAATAACTGGGATCTCACCTTATTAAAAAGTTTTTGCATGCCAAAGAAAATCTCCAACAGAGTGAAAATA
>RJWM01044293.1:0-13341 GCA_004363535.1 Dasyprocta punctata | reverse complement strand
AGGAAAGAATTATGAAGGTGATGATGAGGAGCCTTAGGATAGGGATAGTTTCCTTAACATCATGAACAGTTATTAAGCCCTCCTGTGGGTCAGGTCCTGAACTGTGTGTCCTACATAGATTGCTTGAATTCATCTGCATAATCTTCCCTAAGCTAAAGGTGCCACATTATTTTACTTTACAGCAAAGAACACAATATTTTGATGTAATTTGTCATAAGTGTTTTGTTTGAAAACACTGAAGACATGTTTAAATGGAGCTCTCTGATTAGAGCCACAACGCACGTAGGCATGAGAATGTGGGTGGATTGTTCCCTCAAAATATCAGACATCCACCTCCCTTCACTACTACAGGAAGAATCCCCTTCATCACTGTGCCTTTCTTTTTGGAAGTTCCTGACCAATCACAGAGGGTAGCAGTGGGTGACATCAGTTTTATCCATTTTAGGAACTGTAGCCATAGATCACAAAGATCAAAGAAAGAGGAGACGTTTCAGCACACATATCACTCTTTTCTTATTCCGGAATATTCTTATACCTCTCCATATCCTCCTACAATATTGTAATAGACCCACTCAGTCTCAAAAGAAGACTGAAGCTCGGGTCTTGATTTCCTTCCTAGACTGGAAGGGAGAGGAAGTTTCAAAGTGCACTTGCCATGAATGAACCTGCAGTCAAGACCTCTGGACCTCTTCTGAAAATGTCATGATGTTGGGAAACAATGAAATAGATTAGGGAATCCTATCCAATCACTGACAATTTTATTTTGACTGGAGTTTTTTTTTTCACTTATTATTTCTTGAGTACAGGGGACAGTGTTAGTATCTTTGAAAATCAGAGTCTGAGTTGATTCCTTGTTGAGACACTAAAATGAGCACAGATTAAATAAGGGTCACTCTGTGATTAATTTATACTGAATATGTAAAACTGGAGCAAAAACCAGTTAAACAGTTATTAGTAAGGGTAAGAGTAATCTTTACACCATTCAACTAAAACATTTTGGAATCTGAAGTTGTTGCTCCTATATTTCTGTAATGTTCTATTTCCATTTTGTCCTTCTGTGGGTGTATTCTGTGTATTTGAAGAGGAATACCTAACTCACATTTTTGATTCCTCATAACTTACAATGTGTTGGTGCAATGCAGTAACAAAAGAAAAGCTGTAGCTGGGTATGGTGGCATATTCCTACAATCCCAGCTACCTTGGAAGCTGTGGCAGGAGAATCAAAAGTTCAGTCAGCTGAGCTAACTTAGGAGGTTTTGTTTAAAAAAAAAGAGATAATAATGTAGCTCAGTGTACCCTGGATTTCACTCCAACCACTGGAAAAACAAACTATTCCTTGAATAGTTCCTTCTTTTGTTTGCAAATCCTGGCCATCATCAAAGTGACTTCAAAACCCTGGTTGCTGTGCTGTCTTCACTTTCATCCTATTATCCAAATATCATGTCTGATATTTCCATGGGCACAAGAAAGCATAAGAGTCACAAAGAGAATGTAGGGGGAAAATTATTGTTCAGTCTGAAAACTGTTTTAAACTTCCATATACTTCTGAGGCTCTGGTGCCATTTGGTAATTTTATTTCTCTGTAGAATATTTAAAAATAATGATCATAATGACAAAGGATCTATTATAAAATTTTTGTTTACAGCTATACATTTTGTAATAATGGATAGTACACTCCATTTCCATTAGATTAAGCAGAGGGGAGGAGAAATTCACATACCTTCTACAAAATGTAGCAGGTCAATATGCAAGACTAAAATCAATCTCTCTCTCCCTCCCTCTCCCTCTCTCTCTCTCTCTCTCTCTCTCTCTCTCCTATCCCTTCTTTCCTTCCTCTCATTTCTTTCTTCCCTTCCTGTCCTTTCTTTTCTGTACCAGCTATTTAACCCAGACACACAAACCCAACCCATATCTTATTTTTTATTTTGAGACAAAGTCTTGTTGATTTACACAGGTTAGGTTTGAGACTCATCTTCCTGCCTCAGCCGCCCAGAGTGTTGTGATTACAGCTGAAATGTTCAGTATTTTAGCCACATCCTAGGGTATTGTCTCCTTTGTTGGTGTTAAATGAAAATATTTTTACAACATACATTTTCCAATATAAAATTTCTTGTTTTGTTGACCTGGAAGGATTATTAATAGATAAATTTTGAGTATATTTTTGATAGTATATATTAAGAAAAGGAGGGTATTCATGATATAGACTATTTATTTGAACAATAAATACAGGTGATTAATAGCAGTATTGATTGTGCAGCAATTAGGGAAGTGAAAGAATTATCCTCTGAACGCATATTATAGTGTATAGCAATTTTGTATGAAATGGGAAGAGGCACAAGAATTTTGAAAGAATTATTGCAACAATGAATTTATAAGTTAAATGGTGTCTTTCTCTCAGATAAAGTTGAACATCACCTAACCATTAGATACGAATGTGTGTACTACAGAGAGTTAAAAGCACAGGTCTATATAAAGTAACACATTCCAAGAGCAATAGATGCCATGCTGAGCACTACTTAGATAAGCTTTAGGTACTTTTGGGTATAAGGTCCCAAGAAAATTCTATGGGTGTATAGATCAATCCTATTATGGAAACATTGATAGGAAAATCTACTCACCAATTTCCTGATAGTAACTGTCTTGAAGAACAAGTGTTTGAGAGGATAGAATCATGCAGAAATATCAAGAATTAAAATTTCATAGGTATTTGTCATAAAGCAAATATTACTAACTGTTAGTATTTTTTGACTTGATAGTTATATTGACAATAAAACTAGGTAATGTAATTGTACCATTCCTAAATGCCAGGATGCATTCTAAATCAGTGGTTCTTAACACTGGTTGAAGAAAAGACCACAAAGAACTTCATATGCACATATTTTGATAATACAGGTTTTGTTCTAATGTCAAGTTTCTGAATATTCTAAAGTTTATACAGTAAATATATTGATATATGAGGCTAAGAATCATGATTTTAGCAATTTCATAATTTAAAAACTTTTGAGCAACCATGTAAGTCAGTTTATTAAAATATATCTATTTAACATGTGATGTGCTGCCATATATGTCCTCAATAGCTCCTGTATGCTTCTCTTTTGTCTTTTATCACAATGAAATCCTATTGAAACCAGACCAAACAAAAAAGCCAAGTTGCCTGTAGGTAACAGTAATGAAAGAACTACAATCCATGTAATAGGAAGATTGAAGAGAAAATCTATAAAGATGTTATTAAAAGGTTGGAATCCACATCTGGACTGTGGAGGCTTCCCTACTGTTAAAGTGCCCAACTTTTCATGAGATGGGTTATATTCAGAAAAATGGCCTCATCAGGTCCATATAGGAAACTGTATTTAAAAAGTTGTAAAACAAGAAAAGAGCAAAAACTCACTTAGTCCACAAGATACTTACAAGATTGATGCAAATAAGTGAATAAAATAAAGAAAAAATTTATGATGTTTAACATTTCAGTATTTTAAATACTCTGAAGATGGATGAAGAAAACATGGTACTTATTTACAATTCATTGCTACTCAGCTATAAAGAAAGATGAATTTGAGTCATTTGTAAGAAAATGGATGCACCTTAAAACCATAATTTTAAGTGAAATAAGTCAGTCGCAAAGGTTAAGTAACTCATGGTTTCTCTAATATGAGAGATCTTCAATATAATAATTTATACAGCAAAGTAGGGGAGTCACGTTAAGAGACAGGGATACAGACTTCATAGAATGAGAGGGAAGTCTGAGGCAAGGGGAGAGGTAGTAAAACTGATCAAGATATATTACATAGGTGTTAATTCCTCAAACTAAATACAGTTGCTACATATGGCAAACATACACTAATATAATTTTTAAAGATTATCAGCAAATTTAAAGTTGCAATTTATACTAACGTAACTTTTTGGAATGTGATGTCGTGAATATATATAGTTAGAGACCATGATTCTCAAAGTTTGCAGTTTACCAAATCGAAAAATGGGACTAAGATATAGAATAATTTTGAAAAGATAAACAATACTAAGTAAGTACTTACATCCATGAAGGAAGATAATCAAAAAATGAAGAATGATGAACCACTAGGAGAAAAATGGCACTCACAAATATATTTCATTCATGAAATATCAAATATACATATATATATACAGAATATATATATTTAAGAATACATATATATAGATAGATAGATAGATAGATAGATACATTCTGTGTCAGATGACTTTGTACCATTGTCTTAGAATATTACAAAGTCTATTAGACTGATTATTAATTCGTTTATCTAAAATAAATTTTATTTTTCAAAGACGAGGTACTCAAAGGGATAAAACTATTTCCTTTGTTTTTCCACTGAAGGGTAGGGCAAATATTCCCATAATCATGAACTTGGTATGTCTAGTATTTTTGGTCTTCTGACTTTGATGTATCTCTAAAATAGCTATATATATGATGTAAGTAGCACTGAAACCAATATTGGAAGAGATTCAAGACTTGAGTTTGCTACAAATACAAGATATTGTTTAAAGTGTATGAACCACAAGTCTGAGTGCATTAATTATGAATACTTGAATTTATAATATATGCAGCGTGCATATTTATATTTCCTTTTTCCCAGTCTGTTTTCTATTTCTAAGGTGTCTAAGCAATACAGAGGCACAAAATTTAACACAAGTCTCAGAATTCCAACTCATGGGCTTCTCAGAGTATCCAGAGCTGCAGCCCATCCTCTTTGGGCTGTTCTTGACCATGTACCTGGTCACAGTGTTCGGGAATCTGCTCATCATTCTGGCCGTCAGCTCCGACTCCCACCTCCACACCCCCATGTACTTCTTCCTCGCCAACCTGTCCTTGGCTGACATCTGTTTCACCTCTACTACAGTTCCAAAGATGATTGTGGACATCCTAACTCAAAAGAGAGTCATCTCCTATGAGGGTTGCCTCACACAGATGTCTTTTTTTCTCATTTTTGGATGCCTGGATGACATGCTGCTAACTGTGATGGCCTATGACCGATTTGTGGCCATCTGCCACCCCTTGCGTTACCCAACCATTATGAACCTTCGTGTCTGCATCTTCTTAGTTTTGGTGTCTGTTTCGGTTAGCCTTTTGGAATCCCAACTGCACAATTTGGTTGTCTTACAGTTTACCAATTTCAAAGATGTAGAAATTTTCAATTTCTTCTGTGATCCTTCTCAAATCCTTAGTCTTTCCTGTTATGATGCCTTTAGCAGTAACATTGTCATATATTTTGTTGGTGCCATATTTGGCTTTTTTCCCATTTCAGGAATCCTTTTCTCTTACTGTAAAACTGTTTTCTCTATTATGAGAATCCCATCATCAGGTGGGAAGCATAAAGCTTTCTCTACATGTGTGTCCCACTTGTCAGTTGTTTGCTTATTTTATGGAACAGGCTTTGGCGTGTACATCGGGTCAGCTGTGGTACAGTCTTCAAGAAATAATATAGTGGCCTCGGTCATGTACACAATTCTAGCTCCTATGCTGAATCCCTTCATTTATAGCCTGAGAAACAGAGACATTAAAAGCACCCTGAAGACTTGCTACAGGAAAATTGCCTAAATCGATGTGTGGATTCATACTTAATTTGGTAAATGAAATAATTTTTAACACTCAGCCTTTGTAAACCCTGCAGTCTTGGTTAGTCATCCTTATTTTTGTAGTGAAATAGTTTCACTTTCTCATGATGTTGCATAGAAGGATGGTGTCTGGAATGTTTGGAAGAGACTTTAAAGGGAGCTTTTAAAAATGTGTACATGATTTCAGTTTGGGAACATGACTTTTGGGAGATGAAGTTTTCCTAATCATATAAATGCAGTGAGTATCATTAAACTGAACTTCACAGTAGTTAAAATGAAATTTTTGTTATAAGTATTCTTACCACAATAAAAACTGGAAATAGCAGACAGATTTTCCATGAAAGAAAAAAAGAAAGCATAATCATTTATCCTGTCCTCTAATGTTCTCCTGAATAAAGAGTGAACCTAAAGTTTTCCTGGAAAGTTGTATTCTGTTGTTCATTTTATTCCTTTTACATTAGTAATTCTTCACATGTTAGGATAACTTGGCCAAAATTGGATACTTATGAATTGTGTTCATTGAACCCACACAATTTTATAATCATAAGCAATGAGCCTCAGCTTGACGGCTCCAGGTCAGGGGTGTATACCTCTTTCCACTACTTCATGATTGCTTGCATGATGAAATTCCAATCTGATACTGCACCCACATCAATTCAGAGGACAACATCTGAGTGCCCAGTGAGAACCTGGCTGGGAAGAAGCATGAGACCTGCACTTTACGGTCATGCTCTGGAAGAAATTCACCACAACTCCATCAGTACTGAATGTAATGATGGCGAAAAGAAAGATTGTCAGAAGCACCATTTCCATTTTTTCAGGGCAGACATTGCAGTTAGTGCAGCAAGATGGAAGGATGCCAATGTATAAAATTTTAGCTATGAAACCTTTTCTGTTTACTTTCATTGTTGTGGTTGAGTCCTAGAAATCCCATTCAATGTTTTGGCTAATGCTTATATGTATTCTAGCTCTCACAGGCTTCTCACTCATGATAGTAGAAAATGAATCCCCTAAACTGTCTCCTAAGCACTACAGAAAGGTTGCAATACACGTGATAGGGATGGTAAGGAGGATGACATTTATCATAACGTTATAAACCACTGTTAAGAGATTTCTGAGTGAAGGCTCTGAGCTATGCATTCTACGTAGGTTTTCTGAATTCACCTGCTTCACCTTCCCCAAATTATGAGTGTCATGTCACTTGTGTTTTTCAGAAAAGACAAAGAGACAGCATTCTGTGTAAACTGTACTAAGTTTTTACAAAGAAGTGAAGCTATGTTTGAATTAAGCTGTCTGATTATGTACACTGAACATCATATTGAGAATATCCAGGAATATTGTGTAATTGACCATCCTGTCATTTAATTACCCTGCCACTCCAAGAGGACAATTGTTAGGTCTTATACTGTGTCTACTGTGGAAAGGACAACTGTGAACCCTAGAAATAACTGACATGGAAAAATTCAACACAAATTGTTCTCTTTATTTCCACTTCAGGATTTCCTCGAGTTGAACACGTCATCATCCTTTACAGTAATTAAGCTACTGAGTCTTGCAATGAGCCATCAAGTCAGAAAATTATAGAGTGATTAAAATCATGTTTCAACCATAGCTGTGGCTGAGACTCTGGATCTCTGCATATCACTTACCGCTGGGAAGGAAGCAATGAAATGTTGTGTCAGACCCATATAATTTAACTTTAATCCTGTCCATTTCTGTCCCTTAGAACTGGTTGTTAGTATCTCTAAGACTCCGCGTTGTCATCTGAGTTGATTTCTACTTGACATAACTCTGATGATTAAGTTTCGACCAATGGCACCTGCTCCTTAAGGGATTAATGTCTGAGGAAAATGGGGCAAAGGAAAATAACATAAATAAAATTATTAATATTGTCTCCCTAGTGTAAGAAACTGAAAAAAGCATATATGATCCAAAATCTATAATAAACACTATGCAAGGGTAAAAAACAGCTCAAAGAGCAAAAGTAATTGGGAATGGGAAAGGGGGAAAGAGGGAAGGGAAAAGGAAAAGATATAAATCTGTATATATGTATATGTAAGATAACTAAAACGAACACACTGCTGAATGCATTCATTGAGAAAGAACAATTAATACTCATATGATTAGATCAGTTTTACATGTCTATATCTGTTAATGTAGACAACCATTTTGAAGGTAACGATACGCAATATTGCAACCATTGTCAAGTTTCTATCATCCTGTTTTGTAAACCTGTAATGTTACTGTTGTGCATTTACTCTAGTCGTTTGTTTGTCTCTTTTGCTTTTTGTCTTTGTTATATGTGTCTTTTTTTCCTCTTAAATAAAAAAATAATGTTTAGGTTACTCTTCATATTCATAAAATGTTTTCTGACTTGAAGTTGCCATTTTCCTATTTGTATAATGGGACATTTAATTTCTCTCCTAAAGTAAAAACATGGTGTGTATTTGGGAAGGAATGTCTAACTCATTTAAATCTTTGAATTCCCAAAGTCATGGTATGCTCAAAGAGTGACACCTTCAAGAAAAAAACCATTATACCTTGAATAGACCATTCCTCAGTTCATGAAAATTATCCCTCATCAGTCTGACTTTGACAATCCTGGCGCTTTCCTATCTGCATTTCCATCCTTGGTATGTGTTTCCCATAGAGCTGGAAACAAGATAAAGTGGATCCTGCCTGTGTGTCTGTGATGAGCATGTGAGACCTACAATTCCCTTTAGCAGCACAAAAAAAAAAAAAATCCAGTTATTCAAAGACTATGACAGAGAGTTGTTTTTTGATTTGTTTGTTTGTTTGCTTTTTATTTAAGCAGAAAAAAAGACACATATAACAAAGACAAAAAACAAAACAGACAAACAAACGACTAGAGTAAATGCACAACAGTAACATTACAGGTTTACAAAACAGGATGATAGAGACTTGACAATGGTTGCAATATTGCGTATTGTTATCTTTAAAATCGTTGTTTATATTAACAGATATAGACATGTAAAATTGATCCAATCATATGAGTGTTAATTGTTCTTTCTCAATAACGAATACATTCAGCAGTGTGTTCGTTTTAGTTATCTTACATATGCATATATACAGATTTATATCTTTTCCTTTTCCCTTCCCTCTTTCCCCCTTTTCCCTTTCCAGTTACTTTTGCTCTTTGAGCTGTTTTTTACTCTTACATAGTGTTTATTATAGATTTTGGATCATATACACTTTTTCAGTTTCTTACACTAGGGAGACAATACAGTATTTACACATGTGGGTTTGATTTATCTCACTTATGAGTATGGTCTTAAGTCGTGACCATTTACTTGTAAAAGTCTCAATGCAATCTTTCTTAAAAGCTGAGTAGTACTCTACTGTATAAAAATACCACAGTTTTTTTTTATCGATTCTTTGATTGATGGGCACTTGGGTTGTTTCCAAGATCTGGCTATTACAAATTGGGTTGCTATAAACATGGGTGCACAGATATCACTGTGGTATGATGTTTTCAATTCTTCTGGGAAAATGTCCAGAAGAGCGATAGCTGGGTTGAATGGGATCTCTAATCATAGACCCATGCCTATCATCATGCACTAAAATAAAGTCAAAATGGATGAAAGTTCTGAATATTAAAACAGAGACACTAAACTTACTAGAAGACAGAATAGGTAAAAATCTTCATGATATAGGAGTAGGCAGAGAGTTCATGAACAAAAATCAAATTGCATGGGAAACACTTCCAGAATCAACAACTGGGATCTCATCTTACTAAAAGGTTTTGCATGTCAAAGGAAATCTCCAACAGAGTAAAAAGAAAACCCATGAATTGTGAAAATATCTTAGCCAATTGTCCATCAGACAAAGGACTTCTATCTAAAACATATAAAGAATTAAAAGAAATCAGGCTCCTAAAATTCAAGGACCCAACCCAAAAATGGGCATCTGAGATGAATACACACTTCTCAGAGAAAGAAATACAAATGGCAAATAAATATATGAAAAAATGTTCAACATCAACGGTCATTCGGGAAATGCAAATTAAAACAACACTGAGATTCCATCTCACTCCAGAAAGAATGGCCAAGATTAAAAAGTCAAGCAACAACAAATGCTGGAGGGGCTGTGGGGAAAAAGGAACTCTGCTCCACTGTTGGTGGGAGTGTAGACTGGTGCAACCACTGTGGAAGTCAGTGTGGAGATTCCGCAAGATGTTTGTTTGTTTGTTTGCGTTGCTCTTGGTATATGTTTGTGATTCATAATAATTATACACATCTTGCAGGATTGGTACATAGACATGATGCCTTTAGTCATTTTTAGTTCCATGTCCCCTCCTAGTCCTCTGCTCTCCCCCCATCCCCAGGTCCCCCTCCCATCTCCAGAAAATATGCCTCACTCTTTTCTATCATCTTTTTTATATTTATCTCTTTATTTATACTTTGGGTTTCTCATTTAAGAGAAATCATATAATCTTTAACCTCCTGTGTCTCATTTATTTTGCTTAGCATTGTGGTCTCAAATTGCAGACATTTTTCTACAAGTGACTCAAATGTATCCATCTCTATAACTGAGTAGTATGTCTATGTACATATAGCTATATTGCCATTCTATGCCTCACGTATATCACATTTTCTTTATTCATTCTTCTCTTCTCCTGATGGACATATAAACTACTTTAAAAATTTAGCTGTTATGAATTTTGCTGCTATGAACCTTTTAATGGGCCTAGAAAGCAGAAATGGCACAAAGGGAAGTGGGCCTGTAAAGCTTATTGAGTATAGTGAGAAATATTTTGCTTTTTCACATCATTCCAGGCCCTAGAGACTGTTGGCAATTGTATCAATAATTTCATGACTTTTTCAGTCTTTATGTTTGCTTTCTTTCTTTTCTCCTTTCTTTATCGTATGCCACACATACTGTAGAAATTGTTGTTATAGTATATTTTACATAAAGTCATATAAGCACAAAGGTTGTAGAGATTTATACTTACGCTTTATATTGTAGCAGGACAAAACATGATATAAAATGTTGGTTTCCTAACTACCACCCCAGGACACTGTCTGTTTTAGTGGAGTAAAATAGAATTTTTACTCTCAAAACAATTTAAATGCATTGATTATTTATCTTGGAAGAATTATTACTGGATGACTATTTGGAATATTTTGATGATATATTTATAAAAAGACTTACATTACAATGATATTTTAATGGGCAAGATATGTGATTAATAGTAAAATTGAACTTGCATCAGCTTTGGAAGTCAAACAACCATCCTCCACCCACACGCTGAACAGAAATTCTAACTTGCATGATGTGAAGAAAGAATTTTGAAGAGATTGTCATCACAGTAAAGTTACAAGTGAAATGATGTCCCTCCACCAGGTAATGCCTTGGGTCAGTTAAAGCATTTGCAGTGCTGTATGCATTTCACAGAGAGTCAGATCTACCTGTCTATGTAAACTCCCATATTTCAAGAGCAACAAGGGTTCTATGTATCCTACTTTAATGAACTTTAAGTGCCTTTGGGCCAGTAATCATTACTGTTGTTGCTTTATCTTTGAGACAGTGTCTCATCTATGTAGTTAACGTTGATCTTAAATTCACAGTGCAACCCAGGCTAGATTTGAATTCATATAAAACCTCTGGACCCCAAAGTTCTGTTATTACAAGTGTGTGCCACCATGCCCAGATTTGGTGCAGGTTCTTAAGAAAACTGTTTATGGTACATATATCAATACTGATGTGTAAATATTGAGAGGAAGATCTATCAATTTACCCACAAAATTCCTGACAGTAACTGACTTTGGGGAAGTGGTGTCCAAGACAATAGAATCAGGGAGATAACAACTCATATCTTGTGGGTAATAATTCAAATACTGATAATTATTACTTATGAAGTAAATGTTACATGTTTTAAATTTTCAAATTGTTATTTTTCTGAAGGTAATAACATACAGTATTAATTCATCATTTCTAAATTTAAGGCAATTGTTCTCAAACCTAGGAAGAAAAGATTGTGGAGAACTTGAGATGCAGATATTATGATTAATCTAACTGGTTTTTGAGCACTGTATATGGACACACTACTCCATGCTGATAAATGGAATTGCAACCCCCTATTCTATCCAATTTAAAAGATTCTTCAACTTTTTAAAAAATTAGCTACAGTAATTACTGTCTCCACATTACAAGTGACATAGTTTGAATTTTTAAAAATATAATTGAAATACTTCTATTTTTTGCAATGTTTCCCTATAAATCATCATGACAACTTAGCTGAGGTAAGAGAATTGTGATTCATGTATCAGGGAGGAGAAGTGACAAATTCTGTCCACTTCAGATAAGACAATTGGGATAAACACCTAGGAATTATGATTTACCTGTTTCTAAAGTCTAACTGAAAATTAGAAAACTTATGATTAGAAAAACAATGGAATTGTTACATCAGAACAAGGAGAACATAGAATGAAGAAAACATTTTAAAAGCACATTTCCTTACTCGATATTTTAATGCAGTTGATTCAGACTGATAAAAACTAATCTATGGAAAGATTTTAAAAATTCAAATGTGTTTAATTATTTCATTATTTTTGACCACTGAGAGGTGCAGTACTCACTAATTCCACAGTGGTGGTTACCAGTATCATAAGAGGTTTTTGTTTAATTAAAAGTTCTTTAATAAAATTTGAGTTCATTAAAACCAAGAATTAAGAAATACATGTATTTAAAAAAATAAAAATCATTTGGTAGAGCACTTATACTCCCAGAGGAGGGGAATCAGAAAGCCCAGAATTTTTGAGAAATTTCTGAGAGAAAACTGGCACAAAATAATTTTTTGACTCAGGATTACTGATTATGTTTATTGTCTACCCAAAGTAGTTCTGGTGCTCACAGAATGTTCAAAATTATTGAAGTTAAATGAATTTGTGCCTTTTTCTTAAAATAATATCTTTCAGTGCTTCTAGTTAATAAAGAGAAACATTTTATTATTAGAGACAGAAGAATAATTTTTATCCTCTTCTGCGTTTTAAAGGCCTGTGATGTAGTGTACTGTGGTCACACACTTGTTATTGCTAATGTTTTTGGTCTTTGAAACTGTTTAGCTAAGTTTCTCTAAAGAAGGCGTGTATAGAAAGAAGAACTCTAAACTAGCATTGAAAAAGTTCTATGAAGATTGAACTTAACATAACATAACACAAATGGCATATTGTTGATGGTCTGTGGACCATGAATGTATATACCTCACTTGTCAATACTTGGATTCAAAGTATATACAGAGCGCTAGGTGCCTGCTTGTTTTCTTTTTCCCAATTTTTTCTTTAAAAAAATGTTAGTATATTTTATAATTGCATTCTAATATCACATAAGTGATGTTTGTTTTGGAAGACTGGACAATCCATTTTTTTTAATTTTATTTAAGCGAAGAAAAACAAAACAAACAAAAACTACAACAACAACAACAAAAAAACGACATATATAGTAAAAACAACAAGCAAAAGAGACAAGCAAACAACTAGCATAAATACACAACATTGCAGGTTTACAAAACCGGAAGATAAAAGCTTGACAGTGGTTGCATCGTTATCTTTAAAATGGTTTCTTACATTAACAGATATAGACATGCAAGATTGATCCAATCATATGAGTATTAATTGTTCCCTCTCAATAACGAATACATTGAGCAGTGTTCTTTTTAGTTATCTTACATATACACATATACAGGTTTATATCCCCTCCTCTTCCCTTTTCCCTTTCCGCCCATTCCCCTCCCAA
>RJWM01044292.1:0-13342 GCA_004363535.1 Dasyprocta punctata | reverse complement strand
TATAAAGGCACAAGATAAACATTACCATTCCAAAAGTTACAAATAGGGGAATACAAAGCATTGGAACCAAAGCAAGTCCAAAATCCAGCAAGGGAAACACTATGTCCTGGAGGTCTATGCTCAGCATCTGAAACAATCTGGTTGCAAACTCCAAAAGGCTTGAACAATGCTACCCTGTGGCACTTCCAAGGATTTTAACCTCCGTAGCTTTCCTTGAATGATCCATGTTCCTGGCTTTTCCAAATTTTTGGGTTTTCCATTGCACCTTTGGCTTCATCCTTATGACTTTACAGATTGTCCTCTGAAGTCAGGGCAGAAGCTGCGTAATTTTCTTGCACTTAAAACCAGTGCCATGTGGATGCAACCAAGTGCCATGTGGATGCTCTGCTGCCAGCTGGAGCAGTAGCCAGGCTTTCCTGTTTCTTGGCTGTAGGGTCGACTGCCTGGTTCACTGAGCTCTCTGAACCCGATTGGGAGGTAAAGCTTCTCTATGTCTCCACCATTCTGGAATCTGGCATGGTCACTGCCATTTTGAAACCTCCTGTGGCCTCCATTGCCACTCTAGAACATGGTGCTCTGTGGCTTTTTCTTCTGAGCAAACTTTAACTTTTGAAGGCCTGAGGCTGCAAAGGGTGGAGGCTGCTGCTTCCCGTGATGCTCCTGGGCCATCTTTTTTATTTATCTGTTCCTTCTCAGCAATCAAGGTCTCAGCTCTATCTTCAGCATGCTGAGCTCTTTGCTCTTGATTGGCAGCATAAATCTGGCTAAGGGCCACCAACAATAACCCTGCCACCATTTCAACATTAGATTGCCTTGAAATTTATTTTCCCAGACCAATCTATTGGTCTTAATCTCAGTCTCAGGCAGCGTGTCTGGGCATGGGCAGAATGCAGACAAACTTTCTGCCAAGCTGTAACACACATCTTGTGAAGTCCAACAACAAATGTGCTCCTTCTCCCCAGCAGAAACCTCCCAAGCCTTGTCTTTACCAGCAGGCTTTCTATCAGCCTTCTGGTCTTCTGAGCACTGACTAGAATCTCCCATACAGAACAGCCTAAGCTGTTTCAGCTCTATTCATTTAGGTGACATGCCCAAACCTTTCCAAACTCTTCCCACAAGCCATTTCCGAAGGCTCTGAACCACATGGTCAGGAATAGTCACAGCAAGGACCCCACTCCTCTGATACCAGATTCTGTCTTAGTTACTTTTCACTTATTGCTGAGACAAACTACCTGATGCCCAGAATTAGGGAAGGAAAGGTTTGCTGATTACAGTTCTTGGGAGTTTCAGTCCATACTCAGTTGGTTCCAAGGCAGTGTGGTATGATGGGACCACCATTTATGGCAGCCACCAAACAGCAAGGTGCATGAACGAGGCAAGAGAGAGAGAGAGAGAGAGAGACAGAGAGAGACAGAGAGAGACAGAGACAGACAGAGAGAGAGAGTAAGAGAGAGTCAGACACATTTCCCCCACCCTTATAATTGAATGTTGGCTCCACCTCTGGGTGGGTGTAGCACTCACATTGCCAGTCCTGGTGCTAGGCAACAAACCCATCACAAATGCCAGATTCATCCCCATCCAAATTATATGAGGCATTGTAGGGGGGGGGACACAGGATCAAACCAATACACAGTTCCTCTAGCATTTGCTATTGGTTGATTTTTTCATGATAGCCATTCTTTCTGGGGTGAGGTGGAATCTCAGCCTTTCTTAATTTACATCTCTCAAGTAGCCAGTGATGTTAAACAGACCTGAGGATCAATGGAACAGATAATAAGATACAGAAAGAATAGGAAACACCACTCCAAATTTGAGACAATGTATGTTCCCTCGAAAAAAGAAAACCTCTTTAATAAATGGTGCTAGAAAAATCACTTTTCACACGCCAAAGACAAACTAAACCTATGTCTATTACCAGGCATTAAATTCAAAATGGTTTGAAGATCTAACTCTTAAAACAGAAACCCTAAATCTGCTGGAAGAACGAATAGGTAGAACTCTTGAAAACATAGGTGTAGGCAAAGATTTCAGGAACAAAACCCAGATAGCTTGGGAATCATTACAAAGCATCAACTGGGATCTATTAAAAACAGCTTTGCACAGCAAAGGATATCAACAACAGAATGAAAAGACAAACTACTGAGTGGGAAATAATCTTAGTCAGTTGTCCCTCAGACAGAGAATGTATAACTGGATCATACAAAGAATGTGAAAAATTCAGATCTCCCAAATTTAAAGACCCAATCGAAAAATGGCCATCTGAGATGAATACCTGCTTCTCAGAGGAAGAATTACAAATGGCAAATAGATATATGAAAACAAACCCCACCAGTTTTTGATGCATACTTCACACACCTTAAAACTGACTTGTTTAAAAATGAATATATTTTAGGTTTTTATTTCCATTACTAAACTGTGGAATCACGACCACTATACAATTTCAGAACTTTTCTTTTTGTGAAAGGAGTCCCTACTCCCCATCACACACTCACAGCACATTAACTGTCCATTCAGCTTTTCATCAGTCTTCTGCAAGCACCACTTATTGTTCCAATTCTGGGATTTATCTACTCTGCACATTCTCCAGAGATGGTGTAATAGAGTACATGGCCTTTCATGGGTGATTGCCTTTACTTTGAGAAATATTTTCCACAGTCATCATTGATTTGGTTTGCCCTCAATACTATTTTCTTTTTAGATTATTACGTATTTGTTATACAACAGTACATACTATCACACTCTTTGTGCTTTTTTAAAAACTGAAATGGTGGTAATTTTATTCCTTTAAAAAGGAGTAAATTCTGACACATGGTATGATATGGCATGATATTGACCATACAATGCTAATAAAAATAAAGCAAGCCAGGCATGGTGGCGCATACCTTTAATCCCAGCACTCAGGAGGCTGAGGCTGGAGGACTGTTGTGAGATTGAGACAAGCCTGTTTTACAAAGTGAGTTCAAGGCCAGCCTGAACTGCATAGTGAGACCCTATCTCAAAAATAGGGCTGGAGATTTAGCTCAGTGGCCTAAGTCCCTGCCTGGTAGGTGCAAGGTTGTGAGTTCAATCTCTGGTACAAATAAATAAATAAATAAATAAACCAGTGACCAAATGACAAACATGATATAATAGTTTTTATAAGAACTGTGTGCAGTGTACAAATCTATGAATAAAGGAAGTAGAATGGGGGATGCCAGGGGTCGGAGAAAGGAGAATGGAAAACGTTATTTCAGTGTGCAAGAGGAGAAAGAGTTCTGGAGACTGACCGCCTTACGATGTAATAGACACCACATTACTGAAGTGCATGCACTTAGAAAGAGGCCAGACTTGACAACCACAGTCTTCTCAGTACAACTTGTCAGAATTCTGAAACTTATCTCAGGCCTATCTATTCTTCATAGTAAAATCCAGATTTAGAAAAAACCAAGGTAGTTTATCAACAATCTCCCATCATTTATATCCAGTCACTCTTTGTATCTGATGAGTCCCCTCATCTCCCACCATCTAACAAATGATTTCTAATCACCTTGGCTTGCCTTGCTAGAGGATTTTGATAACTGGTCCACCCAGAATCTATGTTTACTCCTGGTTTTTCCACTTAGCAACTGTTCTTTCATAGGGTCCCAACATGCTGCTCCTTGAGTGTAGAGTTGAAGTACTCATGGTATTTCCAAAGTGGAACAAAATAGTAAAATATTTAATCAAGATCCCAGAAATTCAGCACCAAAGCAATATTAAAAGCTATTAGAAAAAAGAAACAGATCACCTAAGAAGGAAAGCCCATTTAAATCACGGCTGACTTATCAACACAAACCCTCAAGTCAAGAAGAGCTTGGAATGATGTATTTCAAGTCCTGAAAGTAAACAACTTCTAACCCAGGTTGATGTACCCTGCAAAACTATCTTTCAAAATTAATGGAGAAAAAAGATGGTTTCATTGTTGAGGAGGTTAAAGTCGACCTGGGTAATAACAGCCCTCTAGATAAAGAAACCTATCACAAGGAGAAAATAATGTATAAGGATAGGTGAGTGCTGTATGTTTCAGATGAGGTAAATCCTTGTCCACCTTGCGCTTTCAGTAGCAAGAAATCTGAACTTTACTAATGGAGTTCTAAAAGGAAAATATAAAATGTAACAACTTCTTATGTATCTCAGTGGTGCTAAGCAGGACAAAGTATGTGTTATGTAAATGATCTCATTTAATTCCACAAGCATTTTGGTACTAATAACCTCATTATGCAGGTCTTTATTTCTGAGTCACTGAGGACCTTGGGAAGCACTGCTGAACCTGTCACTGTAGGAGGATCCTCAGGGTTTAGAGTCGTGTCTCTGGGAGTCTGTTCTCTGCCTCTGGTGTCAGGAGGGGCATCAGGAAGGGCTGGGGAAGCAGCAGAATCCATCACTGCTCACCCCCATAGCTTCACCTTCTCCCCAGATCCCTGTCTCACCTGCCTCCCCCACAGGTCACATCTATCGGGGTCACTATTCATGCTACCCCTTGTCCTGGGGCACTCTCCCCAGAGACAGCTCCACAGTGGGCTCCTGCCCAAAGTTCACCACCCCATACTCCCCTGCTCCCGTTTCTGTCTTGTAGTTTGTGCTTCAGAGCCCTCATCTGTCACCGAGTGACTTGTTCTTCCTGTCTTTTCCCTTCCACAAGCAAGGCCATGTCTGACTCCCTCATCCTGGTTTCTCAGCTTCAAGCACCGTGCCTAAAGTGCAGTAAGTGTCTGAAAAATGACAGTTGAGTGGAGTCACTGGGTGCATGTTGATTGGTCCAAAAGGTGGGGATGGGCAGGGTTTCATTCAGGTTCTTCCTATGCTATGCAAAACAGAGAAAGGCATCCTCAGGGCTGACTCCTAGTCAGAGTAGGGCACCTCTTTCTGAGGGCTCAGGCAGTGGAAAAAGAATC
Source organism: Dasyprocta punctata (assembly GCA_004363535.1). Taxonomy (NCBI): domain Eukaryota; kingdom Metazoa; phylum Chordata; class Mammalia; order Rodentia; family Dasyproctidae; genus Dasyprocta; species Dasyprocta punctata. The sequence continues at coordinate 8,429 of RJWM01044292.1, read as the reverse complement.
TAATTCACTTAACATTCCTGAGTCAAACGTCTGTCAAGGAGTGTGGGGAGGGACTCATGAGGACTGGAGCGAACACCATGACCTTGAGGAAGGAAACAGGTCAGTCTTGAGCCATGCTGTATGGATTTGAAGACTTGCAGCCCACATTGTATCCTTGGGTCTCAGTGTCCACATCCGTAAATCCAGAGTAATGCTGTCCACACCTCATGGTGCTTTTGCTGCTCTGAAGTGGACTAATTTCTAGACTGCATACAGCAGACCTGGGAAGTTGTGAGTACTTTAGAAGGTTTCATCGTGTCTTTTATGAGCTGAGGTTTTAGGCCCCTTCCAATGTCATTTCTTTAGTAAAGACCCAGCTGTCTCATTATCATACTCACAGATATCTCACAAGACACTTCTGTAATGTTCAGGAAATATTTCAATGGGGGATGCCCCAGGGGACTGAGAGAGCCTGTCTTAGGGCAAAGGTTAGGTCAGGATGTGAGAGAGTCAGCTGGAGTGGATGGTGACACCCATGAGCTCTGGGTTGGCATCCTGGCTTTGCCTGAAAATTTGCTTCATTTTTCTGAGTCTCAGTTTCCCATCCCAATCTGATCTACATGAAGTAGTTGTGAAAGGGTTGAATTCAATGTGTTCTCTCCCTGAGTGCCATTTGAAGGCTTCAGGATACGCTTTTACTTTCAATCTGCTCTCACAGTGTTTTAGTCAGGGGTTACAAGGGAAACAATGGCGTACAGGATACAGAATTTGTAACACTGTTTTATGATGGTCACCCAGAGTTAAACACAGAAAGTGCAGGAAAATCTGTCCACAAAACTAAACACCCAGGATATTCAGCCAACAGTCTGTATCTCACAACAATGTCCTGCATGAGTCCAGCTAAAGACCCAGAGCCCATGCCAATCACTTCCACAAATCCAGCTGGAAATCTAAGAGCCTACAATATGGACTCATGCCAGTCAGTTTTACAGATCTGCACTGGGAAGGCCCAAGGTCAGTGGTTGAAGCTAGCAAGTCTATGCCAGCAGGGTGAATGAGCTGTGCAGTAGGTTGAGAGTTCTACACTAAAGCCAAGAATTCACACTCAAAATAAGAACCAGGGCTGCTCTGAAAAGTATCACAGCTATCCTCAGTGGCAACGTGGTCCTGAGCTCCTCTGATGATGAGACAGTAGAGTAAGGTCAGGAAGCCCAGTGTGACAAGCTTCTCCAGCACACAGCTTCCCCTCCAGAGCCAGGAAGCGATGCTCAGTGTGAGGAGTAGAGCTCCCCCAAAGAAAACCACAGCCATTCTCAGCGACGAGGTCCCGAGCTCCTCCAATGATAATGGCCAAATCTATACTGGGGAAACCAGCATGACAAGCTCCTCCAGGAGAACAAATGGTTTAAAACGGCAACTCTTAAGAGAACCCGTAACACCTTGCTCTTCTTCTCCATTCCTCTATTTATGTTGGCAATAGACCATCTACACTCAGCACCATCTGATGTAATTCAGCTGGTGCTAAGTTGACCACCAGTTTTCAATCCATAACACACAGTTTTCCACTCAGCAAGCAATCAGTTGTTACTGATAGCAGTTGAATGTCATCTCTCGAAAGAAACAGTATTGACAAAAGTCAGGACCTTGAGTCAAAGTTACACCTAGCCATCCATGGAGCTTCAGATGCAGCTATGGGCCAGGAAGCAAGTCTGGGTGGGACTAGGAAGGAACTGCCCAGCCTGGAACCTGAATCCCAGTTCTGGCTGGTTTCTAGGAGCAGTGACCTCAGTGAATCAATTTGACCTTCAAATATTTCAGTTCCAGTTTGTAAAATTGTGGAGATTGATGTCTCCTGCTGGGGCCTGCCGCAGACTACAGCACAGAGGGCATGGCATCTTTCTCACACTAATCCATCACTGCAAAAAGTTTCTTTACTTCCGACTCCATTTTTTCAACAACCTTTCTCTTATGTCCCTCAAAATCTTGTATTCTGTAGGTGATTACATCGTGGGGCCCGGCGTTCATCCGTAGATTCATCCCTGGATGAATTTAGTGCAGTTAGCAAGTGGGACCTGGCAGCAGGTGAGTTGCTGGGGACTTAATCTGAAAAGCTGTGTCCTTGTCCCTGGGTCCCTCCTTGTTTCCATGCTTCCATCCACACATCATTGTGACCACTGTTTCAATCCATTCATTTATGGAACAGTTTTTATTTCATATGCATCCGCAAAGATGTAATACAAAGAAGTATAGACTCTTTGATTTAAAAAGGATACTCAATAATGAATTTAAGTATACTCTCAAATGTGTCAAACATCTGTATCCTGTGATTGATAGTGGTTTTAATAAAAAACAACTACTCAAAATTCTTAATGGAATTATTAAATTTAAAAAGTGAAAAAAATGATTCAGGAGCTAAAAGCAGGTGTGGGCATACAGTGAGTTAGTTCCACATAATTTCTGTGATCTTTTTCAGACAGATGTTTGAGAAATCTCTTAGTAGCCCAGGTTGAGGTCAAACTTGTGATCTTCAGCCTCACTGTCACAGAATGCTTGGATTACATGTGTACAGCCATGCCCTGAAGAATGCACATATATATGCATTAATATGAATTCATAGGTAGATAAATAATAAAAAACATGGCAGAGAAAACATTTCCTATCACATAATCAAAAAACCATTTAAAATATCTGAGTATTAACATGACAAGAAATTTTATTGCATTCATACTATAATGCAAGTGTACATTATACACATATATAGCTGTCATTAGTAAAGTATGGTTAAAGAAGTTTATGTGGAAATATGATTCTTTTTGCCTAAAAAATAAAGCAGTGAGTCACAATGAAGATGGGTGAAGGTCAAGAATACAAGTCCACCCTCCTTACTGGGATACATGGTGCAGACAATTGCTCCACCCTTCCCTTCCCGAGAGATTTCTGTTAAGAAAACTGTAAACATACTATTGACAAAGTCGAATCTCCTTCTTCAAGGAGCTGTATATCAAGAGCATTTTCATTAAAAAAGTTGTCAAAACTATTTCTTTTTAACATCAGAAATGCTTAGTATTGCTCTGGAGTTTCTAAGTCATAGAATAAATATTCAGCACTTTAGGAGTGAAAAACACAGTTGAAGAGTCAAACAAACATTAATATTCCATTAGGAATAATTTTATTCACCTAAAAAATAAAAGAAAATTCTGGTACAGGCCCCAAACTAAAACTAAGTAAGTGAAATAACAAGCAATTTCCAATGTAAAATTGGTAAGTGCAAGTCTTTGAGAACAACATATATAGTATAGCAACAACCTTAATGAATCTTACAAGACATTTTAATGACCTAAAATTCTAGAAAAGTGATAAAAGCACTAAAATAATATTTTATAAATGTTAGTATTTAAAAAATCATTAGAAGAGAGAATTTTTATATCAATGACAAATATTAATCAAGTACTCTGAAATTTGCAAAATCTATAAAAGTGAAATTGTTTTAGAATTTAAATGGATCCTGTGATTTAGAGAAAAAGCAACTAAAGTTACAGATGCATCAATGAGACAGTGTACAAAAAAGTGAACTCTATCTGTCTATGAGTGTCTGATTTTCATTTATCCCTTTTATTTCAAGATTTGTATGAGCCAGGCACTAGGGAGGCTGAGGTAGGAGGAGCATTGTGAGTTTGAGGCCCGTTTGGGCTACAATGCGAGCGCAAGGCCGGCCTGAGCTACACAGTGCGACTCTGCCTCAAAAAACCAGGGCCGGGAGTTTGGCTCAGTGGCTTACATGCTTGCCAGGCAGGCGTGAGGTTGTGAGTCCAATCGCTGGTGCCGGAAAAAAAAAAAAAAGATTTGCATAGAAATTCACTGAGTATTAAATTGTGTTATTCATAGTGAAAACTGTTGCAAAACCTGAAATTAAGTGAGCACACACATTTACAGTACAATAAATCCCAGAGATACTAAATAGTTTTTTAAAGTAATAAACAGCACAAATACATTTTCAACATTATATATTGAGATGCATTGCAAATTGGAAAAAAAGGGAGGTCATGGTATTTGTTTTCCACCTAGAAGCTCATATCTATTTATGGTTAATCATGATTTGTTTAAAGTTTGTACAACAAGCAAGTCTAATTAATCATTTTAAAAATACTTGGTGAACAGTATTTTCTTTTCCTTAGCATGCAAAACATTTTTTTTTACAAAATAAAAGATCTTTCTTAGATAAAAAATTGATGAAGAGTAAGTCATCTAATAAAATATTCTTAAGGTAATGCATACAATATAATCAATTCAAATGTTGATAAAAGATATGCCTATATATCAATATGATGCCATTGGTTTAACCTCGACTTAGGCCAATTGTTCAATGCATAGGTTAAGGAAATATTATTTTCCTGAGTAGTTGGTTGAAAATGCCCATTATTTTGTTGTGTATGTAGTTTGATAATGTGCAAAAGATACTTTAAAAAAAACACAACTTTGAACATGGCCATTATTTAGCTTTAATCTTTAGCTTTCATCACATAGCATTCCTCTAAGTATCACACATCTTTGCCTTCTTTAAATGACAGGAGGAATTAATTAGAATTTGAAACATCCCAGAATGGATGAGAATTGGACTGTGATAGTTTAAAAGGATGTAAATTATGCAGGCATAGTTATTGCCATATATATAATATACAATATGCTATATAAGGTAAATACGTTTATAAAAAACAGAGACAGAATAATTCTATTTGGACTGTATTTATATTTATGTGTAGCAGAGCCAAGGTATTATCAAGGATACAGTATAAATATTATATTCACTGTATTTGCATATCTGAATTATGCAATACTTTAAAATATTAAAATTAGACATTTCAATATAAGGCTGATGTGAGACACATAAATTGTTTATGTGTAAACATTTTTATTTTCCAAAAGTTGCTTCCTTTTTCCTTCTAATTTTATCAGGAATGAAAATTCTCTTCTGAGTCCCTAAACTCTTGTTCCTGATGGATACATCAGCCTGAGTATAAAAACTCGGTACTGCAAGTGTGTTCTTTTCAGCCACAGATAGAGCTCACAATGTCTGATTCCAAAACAGGGCCAACTGCAAAATCAGCCTGATTCTCTGAGCATATGTGGGGACACTAGAAAACAGTAGAAGAGTAGGTGGCTCACCTTGTCCTCCTAGAAATAGAAAGAAACCTCACATCCTTGAACTAGTCTTGAAATCTGACAATGCTTGGTATCTGGTCAGTTTCTCATGGCCCACTACAGTCAGATGATGTCCGATCACACTGTGGTGTCTTTAGTTAGAATCCTCTCAGGCAGATTTAAGCAGACTCTCTCATTATCCCCTGTAATGTTTCATCCAGTAACCTGTCTTTCCCTGCTTAGCCACAAATGCACAAATGCACATTCACCATTAAGAAGCCACTTAACCAAACAAACCACATTTCAGTGGATTTACTACTAGGGTTATGTCCTGATCAAATAAAAATCCTTTTTATAATTACCAGTAAGGGAAATGAGTAATTTATCCTCTCAAAGATTTTAGGTGGTTTTGAGCAGAGTTCTCTGAGTCAAACACTCAAAATTAGTTCTGAGTTGTCACTAGTAAGAGACACTTAACAGCAGGTACCAGAATCAAACTTTGATATTAAGCACATTGGTAACACATGTCATAGAAAATGATGGAAGAAAAACATACATTCTGGGCATAAAGAGAGATGTCTATAATGCCAGTTGTTCAAGAAGCTTAAGCAGAGGTAATTCTTGAGCCCAGGCGTTTGCTGGTAGCATAGTCAGCACAGCAAGTCCAGGTCTCAAGAACTATACAAGCATGGGGAAAGTGTCTAGGAATAAAAATAAAAGCAAACATCTGGATGATATAAGGAATATGAGATAGGCAGAGACACCATCTATAGAAGGAAAAGGGTCAAATTCCTTATTCTGCTCTCCCTGTTCCCAAATAGGATGTAGCCTTAAAATGATCACAGTCACAGCAGGTTAATTCATGGGCCTGGATTTGCAAATAACAGAAGTCTCTACAACAAAGTTAAAAATGATAACACAAAGTTTGATAAAGAGTTAACACAAAAGAAAAAGAAAGCACAAAAAGTTACATCACCAGGTCAGTAGAGCTTCCACCCTGAAATTCCAATTCCAGTGCTGAGTTGTCTCTTCTTATGGCTTTCAGGGTTCTGACTGGAAAGGGCCTGGGCACAGTGTGGTTTCTATGGATGAAATTCCCAAATCCTCCAACAAATGGGGTCCCTTAAATACTAGTTGAGACAAATGTGGTAGCATCCCAAATTTCTGCAAGACCAGAAGCTGGGAGTCTGTAGCCCCCAGACCTGGCCAAGCACCTGAGGGAAGCAACATGTGCATCTTCTAGACAGGCCAAAAAAAACTCCTTGGGAGCTGACTAGGCTAACAGTGAGCTTCTGCTCATATCAAGTTGTTCACCAAGCATCCTAATATGTAACATTTAGAATAAGCCCGCACCACTGTGTTGTAACCATGAAAGGTCTGTCTATATCCTATTTTAACCCTTCGCATAGGCAGCTACAGCAGGAACACTGTAGGGCCAGCATCTTCTATTAGACTCAATTAGTAACTATTGCAATGACTTCTCCTTTTCTCACAAAAGCACAAGTCATTTGCTAGAATTCTCTGACCCTTTGGAAAATTCAGTATTTAATTATGTGCTTGGTGTTGGAGCTGATAAGATACACACTTCTAACTAAGGAAGGATCACATTGGTGGGGAAAAGTCTCACAGATGATTTATCCCCTATTCTGAGCTCAGCTTATGCTTGCCAGAGTCCCGGAACACCCTAAAGTTTATTTGAAATATTAATTGAATATTTACATGAAGAAGTTTCTCCAAGCAGAAGGGGCAGAAATATCACAAGAGAATCTTCTAAAATGTAAGGAATTTTGTAGTTAGAGAAATAGAGACACATCAGTAAACCTTGCATTGTATTAGGGGCTATGTGGGCATAGTCACTTAGCATTCAATTCAATCCAAGGAGTTCAATTTTGATGAAGAACATCACTTAACGCCATGCCGTTAGGTCGGAGGAAAGGCATGGACCATGGAATACAGTGGAGAATGGGTGCCTCTAAGATTCCAAGAGTTAGAACAAGAAGCTAAGAATACAAACAAAAAGAATATTCTCTCCCCATATACAGAAGTATAAAAAGAGGCCAAACTTATACGGAGGCCTGTTGTGCACATGTGGGTGGGTAGAACAGGTAGCACTATAGAGAATAATGATGCATCAATCCATGGATACCTAGGCATTATCTATCTTGATGTCCAAAAACAAAATAAATGAATGAAGAGGACACTTACTGAATGAAATAGAATTTCCTAATAGGCTCTGTACCAAAGATACCAGTATAGTAGACATAGTAATAAAGAGACAAAAAACAGCCAATCACCACATCTCCATCCTTGTGAACACTGGTGCTTCTACGGTGAAGGCAGGCTTCATTATCAAAAGTATACACTAAGACAGGAAGCTGCAGGAGCAGGAAGAGAACAATGAAGTGGAACATCATAGATGTTCATGCAGAACTTTAGGCTGAGTGAAGAGGCAACTTGCAGTGATATATAAATATGTCAGGTCTGTGTGATTCAGCACGACATTGCTTCTGACTCAGGTGGACACTCTGATGTCCCTGGCTCCACGCACCAGTGCCTGCCCCATGTTCCTGGAGAAGTTTGCCACCATTGTCCCCCTGAGGTTTACATTTGAGGCCTGGTGTTCAGGAGAAAAACACAAGACAGAAATTATGGTTGAGTCTCATTTTTTCCACCTGGAGCCACCATGATTTAATCCAGTTCCACTCATGGCAACATCCCAGGGGTCACTTCCTCTTGGGAAGATTTGCTCCTAAGTCTTTGTCAATAAGTCATTGTGTAGATGGCATTAGAGGTGTTGCTAAATGGATTGCACTAGAGGATGTAACATTAAGATTCTGTTGAAATAGTCTGAAAAGCCTCAACCTCAGGCAAAATCATTGGGCATTGTGCCTTCCAAAGTGGAAAATTAAAATCTATCTTATGACAGGCTCAAGATCAAGACTTGGATCCACAGAATACTCCTTGTATAGCTATGTTGTCTGTGTGGCAATCACACGCTGAAAGTCACAGCACACATGCTCTCCATTACTTGGGGTAGAGTTAATTGCACTATAGTCAGGAAACCCAGATTAGTGGCTGAAAATCAGTGCAGACATAGAATGCACTTTTGAGTTGTATTATTTAGCCTACTTTGTTATTGCTTCATTCTTTCAAGTATGTTCATTCCATGATTTAATATATTTTCATAATCCATTTCGACTCCTACATCCTTGGGTTCCTCCAGTATTTAAGCGTTTATGAAAATATGAGTCTGTGTGGTAAATTTTTCCCCCCTCCACTGAAGCAGAAAAGCAAAGTTGAAAATGATTTCT
>RJWM01044291.1:0-13342 GCA_004363535.1 Dasyprocta punctata | reverse complement strand
CTACATAAAAAAAGCACAAAAACAAAAGATTGAATGATTTACGTTGGAATGAAATGGCATCAATTTTGACAAATTAAGAAAGTAAGAAATAATGATCATAAGCTGGGCATTGTGGCACACACCTTTAATCCCAGCACTCGGAAGCCTGAGACAGGAGGATCATTGTGAGTCTGAGACAAGCGTAGGCTACAAAGTGAGTTTAAATCCAGCCTGAACTGCATAGTCAGACCTTGTCTCAAAAAATAGGAATGGGGATTTAGCTCAGTGGCTTAAGCACCTGCCTGGAAGACCTGAGGTTGTGAGTTCAATCCCCAGTACCAAAAAAAAAAAATCATAACAACCAATAGTAATTTAAATTAGAACAACATTAATATAAATATCCTTAAAATCTAATAAAGTTTGTAAAACCTGGGAACACTGAAAAGTAAAATAATACTCACAAAAGGAATACTATAATGAACGTGTCTCAGCTTGTGCAGTTGAGGACAATCAATGTTGCCATCAGAAACTCTCCCTCATTTTTCATTAGAGGAAAATGACAGCACAGGACCCCCTGGGTTAAACAGTAGCAAACAACACACCCTGGTGTCTAAAAGTGTGGGGAAAGTGTGTTTGCCCAAAGAACCGAGGCTGCATGAGTAATTTATATCATCAATATATTTTGCCATATTTACAGAAAAAATGTGTTCACCTGAACAGATGAAGAAGAGAATTCTATAGAAAGTCAGCAGGTGTTCACGATTTCAAGTAATAGCATAAGTGCTCAGTTGAATTGGAAAGAAAATTTGTAAAGAACCTAAAGAAGTTTCCTACTCCCTACAAAACTGGTAATTGTGACTCAAGCATAAAAAAGGAGAGAAGGAACTGTGTCACTGGGCTTCTGCTGGACATTTCTCTGGAAGTCCAAGTGCAAGGATTGAAGGCATGATGACAACAAGTAATGACACTGATGACAGAGAAAGCTAAAGAATGAGCTGTGATGCTTCACAAGTCCAAAAAGTCATCGTGTGAAGGCTGCTTGATTGTGCCTATAGCAAACAGAAAGCCACTAGGAGGAAGACAATAAACACAAGATAAGGACACCAAATGAAAAGTATGACTCCAGACACTGTGGATGCTGGAAAATCAGATGGAACCAACTCAACAGAGGGGACAAAGGAGCTCCTTAGCTTGTGCTCCCAGGAAATCCAGGTTGTGAGAATGCACACATCGTGCTGTGTTAGGAAGTGTTTCCAGGTGGGGAGGGAGAGCCTTGCAGAGGATTAAGAGAACAGAGGGGCAAATTAGACCTAGAGAAGCCAGGGCATTAGCCAACTCCCAGGAGGTGATCTAGGACAGTCTCCCAAGGAAGTGACAAAGGGACAGTTCTCCTCAGTGGGTCTCCAGCAGGGTCCTCCTGAGCAGAAGACAGGGACCTCGCTGTAGCCAGACCTCGCAGGTACTGCCAGGTGTGCAGGACCAGGAAGGAGTGGCCATGGTGGCCCAGCAAGGAGATAAGCGATAAGACCCAGTGCAGGTACCAGAGAAGCATTGGTGGGGACAGCCTGGTGGGGACAGGCTGGTTGTTCCTTCAGTAAGAACCACACTCCTCTTTCACTGCGGGGAGCTTAGACCTGAGGGAAGGAGATATGGATGAGAATCACTGGCCATTAAAGGAGCTGATAGTAACCTTCTCTTCAGTACACATAAACCATCACCACGCTGAGTGATCATCCGTGTCCACCCTAGAAACACTGTGCTCCGTTCACCATCAACAACAAAAATAAGAAAAGAAAAAAAAATAAATGGTTTATTTAGTACATCAAAATGTGTATCTCACATACACATTTTTTCATTATGTGTAATAGTTATAATAAAAATGACTGTAAATAATAACCTATAAAGAATTCATTGTTTTTTCTGAGTTTTTGATCCAGGGTATCATCCTGTTTAGATATGGCAAATTATTTCAATCCAAGCTCTTTCTATATTCTTGTAAACAGTGCTTGATTGTTTACCATTCCAGCAAAGTCAAAGTAAAACTGGTAATCAGAACAGCCATGCATGACTTCATTTTAGGAACCTGTGTGGTACACTAACAATAACTGGGAAAATGACAGGTGAAAAAATCATCAATAGAAAGGGAGTTTTGTTCAGGCCAGTGTGCTGTAAGTTTAAGGAGGCATGCTCCACTCCCATGGCCCAAGGTCTGGTCCAGCCTGTAGCTCCATGGCTATGAAAGTCTCAGAATTTGCACACATGCCTGAACTTAATTAACTGCTGTTGTAAATATGCAGCTGTACCCAAACTATGACTACCTTACTCAGCTGCCACTGAAAGCAGGAGCACATGTAGAGTTGATCCTGAATGAAAATCATAGGTCCTAGAAGATAACCAGAGACTCAATATTAAGAAAACTTTTCTTTCTTCTTTTCCTTCCTTCCTTTTTTCTCCTCCTTTCTTGCTTTTCACATTGATTTGCTTTTCTGAGTGATTTGTTCCTTTTGTTCATTTCTTTTGAGTTTTTTTTCTCTTTTTTTTCTGTTTCTCACTTGTCTTCTTCAGCACTTTCCTAGTAACTTAAGGAACCTTCCTTGACCTTCCCGCTTTGTTCCTTAACTCCTTTTCCTTCTTTTGTGTTGGGGAAGATTATAAATTGAGTCGCAGGAATACGCAAACTGTTCTTGACTTATGATTTGAGCAAGATTTGAACAAGCAATTTCCCCTGTTTTCTGCTAAAACCCTAAGACTAACAATGCTGAGATACTCATAGGGCAAACCAAAATACACAGACGGTGATAAAAATCCTTCAACCAATGTAGTAGTAGTAGTCATCATAGTAGTGGTGGGGGTGGTAGTAAAAAGCTTCACCTGGGAAACCTACAGTTTCCTTATTGCTACCCTGTCTCATTCTTAAAGAATGCTTTGTTCTTATCAATATCCTTGTATGTGTAAGAATCAAAGATCATTCTGAGAAGCAGTTTTGCATGAAATCATGTTATTACAGATTATGAGATATTTTAATTCAAACTGTTAAAGAAATTAAAACAAAGGTATGTTAATAATGGTGGTCAGAGACAATTTACCCTCACAACATTAGATTCAATGGTAGAATTATTGTCTAACTCCCAGGGATGTGAGACTTTTGGCTTGATCTTGTTTGTCACCTAGCCAATATTTCCATTTTCATTCATCTAAAAGAAGATGACATAGACCAAACTGCCAGAAACATGTAGGGTAAGCCCAGAGCCAATACACTGCTGAAATGCTCTTGGGCACTGGTGTTTTGCTGATGTAGCTCAACAAATACAATTTATAAGTGAGGAATCTGAAAAATATTGGCCATTTACTGAGAAACATTTGACTTACTGTTCCTGTGAACAGAGTGTCAGTCCAGGTTCTTCTCAATGGCATAGAAGTTTCAAGAGACTGTTCCACTCAATTTGTGACCCTGTTGCAAGAGGCAGTTCTCCACCAGGTTTCTCATGGCCATGGAGCCAACATTATTCTTCTCCAGCTTGCTTATTTTACTGCTGGATAATAATGAAAACAAGTCCTAGTTACAATTAAGGCTGCAAGGAATTTGGCCAAATTATTTTAATGCTTGCCAAAATATTGGCAAATAGAGCCATATAAGTCTGGTGATACCTAACGCCATGCTGACAATGGGAGTCAAAATAGTAGGAAGCAATGCTGAATATGTGAATAGAAATACTACCAATGAGAGCATTAGATGCTTCAACTATGGAAAATCAGAACACCTCCATCTGTAAAATACAGTTCCTAATAGGACAAATAATTTTTCTGCTCCTGTAATCCAGACTATGTTAGCATTAAGGAAAATGAAATGGAGGTGTCCTTTCCTGAACACTACTCTCATTGTAAGAAGAAGAGACATTGGGGAAAACACTGCAGTTTATAACACAATAAAGATGGACCCACTTTAATGAGAAATGAGGGCTGAGGCCATTCACAGGGTCCCCAAATAATAGGAGCAACTCTTAACTGAACAGTTTGCAGAACTTCAACCATATATATGCAGCACAACCCTACCACCAGACTTATTTCCCAGCAGGAATGAAATTCCCTCACTTAAGGAAACCCAAGGAGTACATGGATAGACATCCCTGCCACTCAGAATATCATGCTGATTAGGAAGTTTAACCTATTGAGTTTCATGCTAAATTTGGGGCTCCTCACCAGATGATACTACAAAATTGATCATGGGAAAGTTAGAATTAAATTTAAAAGGTATCATAATGCTACCCAGTGCAATAGGTGCTGATGTAAAAAGAGAAATTAAAGTTGTTTTTCAATCCATGCATAATTGAGAAAGGTGATCAAGCTGCTCTGTTAGTTCTAGCTCCACAACTAAGACTGATGACTAGCTGTAGGAAATTGTAAACATTCACAAAGAATAATGAAAGGCTTCAGAAACACATATGAAAGAGGGAAACATTTTGCTCTGGTGTTAGGTGAGGGAATATTGTAATTCCAAGTATTGAGTACAGTAGTCCAAGTACTATAATTTTTTTCCAGTCTTCCTCACAATCCAAGAAGTTATGCTTATAATCCCACTGAGACATTATTGGAATCCTGGCAAGTTAATTTTAATCTACCATCTGCAATGCAACCCATGGTGAGATTAAAGACACCAAGACATATTCAAATCTAAGTGCAGCCAATGCATCCTGAGTCCAGTCCACATGAGGATGTGTGGCAAAGGCCCTGATCCCCAGCTTTTCCCAGAATTTACTATCTTGTGAAGAAGGGGATGGCTTGAGGATGAGCAGCAGTGAGGATGGTGAGAACTATGTGAAGAACTTAAACTGGCTAGTCAGGTAGTGAGAAAAGTATCTCTGCAAAATGCAGAGATAAAGATATGCAGAGGGTTCAATTTGAATAATTCAATCAAGGTAGCAACTAAATTGTCTTTGTGAGCTGCTGCTGTAGTTTCTGATATGTAAACTTCCTGGGGAGTCACAGCCTCTTTATCTCAAGGATCATACCCAGTCAAATTTCCTGGAGCGGACTGGTTCAACCATCCCACTGTGCCTGTATATCTTATAGAGAGTACTATGCAAGAAAATAAGAAACTGATGGCTTTAGAGATTACATACCAGTACCTCAACTAGCCTTATTTATACAGTTTAGCGACAACTGAAGAGAAAAAAAAAGCCATAGTCAACGCGATACATATCAGTACAAGGAAATAAATCTCAATATAATCAAGGTTGCAGCCAGTCTTCTCCATTTAAGGGGTCACTCAAGTTGTCTCCCACAAGGGGAAACATACACATTATACTAATAACAATGGAAAAGTACATTCAGGACTTGCTGCACACAGGCACTGAAATCTCACTGATGTCTTCTTATCAGTGTGTCCAACTTCAACTCTTGATATTCCCAGGGGAAAACATGGCATGAAGATGAAGAAACAAAGACAAGATACAGAAAGCTGAGGTCAGAAATGAATTGCTCGACAACAGCAGTGCATTTATTTGTATAATCAAGAGTTTGATGTCAATGTTAATCCCTCTGTTTTGTAACGGTATGACTCACATCTGCACCTCATGGTCTTGCAGCTAGATAAGCTCATTGACTTGGAGCTGGAACAGCTAGTTTATTTGTCTCTCCTTGGTCTTTCAGGCTCTCAGGGGTGCCCTTTCCTTAGTCTTGCACACGGGACTGATCTCTGCTTCAACCACACCTCATATCATTTTCTTTTTTGTAGTTTTAATTGGTGATCAGTTGAAATTGAAGAAGCTTTCACTGTAGGACTCTGTAGAAGATTTTTCTCATTCTTGAACACTTTTCATTGTTAGTGAACTTACTCATTTAGGCTAAAGATTTCCAGTCCAAGGATTTTAAGTTTCTGAGTTTAGCAATTTAAACCTGTAAAGTCCATTAATTCATAACTGTAACCAGTTTCTGGTGTAGCTGAGAAATGTCAGAAGCTGTTATTTATTTAAGTTTCTTTTGTATCTATTTATTTATTTCTTCATCTTATTTTTTAAATCCATTTTTTTCAAGGATAAAAAGGAGAAGGAGAAGGAAAGGGAGAAGGAGAAGGACAAGGCAAAGGAGAAGGACAAGAAAAAGAAAGTACAACAAAATTTCAAAACACATCAATCAGAGTGAATATTTTTAGCTAGCATATTATGGTGGCATTGTTTTCCATGTTTTGTGGTTATCCTTTTCTGCAGGATGTTCAAGGCCAAGGTAAAGTGAGACCTTTATTAATAATAATCAATTTCTTACTATTTATGAAGTTCAGTTAAGACTCCTCAGGAGTTACCGTGGAATCATGCACACCACCTCTTAGTACCTCTGTCAGTGTCAGCCATCTTGATGATTCATGGCCCTTGCTTAACCAAGTTGCTTTCTGTGAAAGGTTGGGAGATTGTTTTCTCCTAGTGGCTCTCCTTAAGGATCTTACATATTTTTTATTATTTTCCTCTTTTTCACATACTCTCTTTTATCAGAAGACCATGAACGTATGAAGTTATAGGATGTTGCAACAAAGGTCCTCTTATGTTCTGGTCCTCTTTATCCTTAAAGGACTGAAGCCAAAATATTGGCTATCCACTTCACCCATCTTTCTAGTTTTTGGTCTTTAATCCTCAGTTGTTGAACATTCAGAAGAGAAGATTGACAACATAAAAATTGGACTGAAGACAGTAACTTAACATTTGTCTTATCTAAACATCAAGAATCTTGGAACATAAAACAGAATCATTATTTTCTAAAAACCATGAATGTTCTAATATTTAAATTCCTATAGAATGTTAAAAGTCACATATTTTACACAAAGATTTAGATATAAAAAGCCATACATAATACTGTGTCATGACAAGCATGATGACATTTTGTAACAAATGTAAATGTCTGTTTTGACATACCACAACCATTTTAATTAATCGTATGTATCTAATAAGTAAGATTAACTGAACTTGTTGACTGTTGTAATGCATGAACCCCTTTGTTGCCTGAGAGTACCCCCTTGTCCTGCTCCTGTAAAGACGTAATGCCCCGATACACACAAGTTGTACTTTCCCAAGTGCTGTGTGCCTTAGAGTACCCCCCTTGTCCTGCTCTTGTAAGGATGCAATGCCCCAACTAACATGAGTTGTACTTTCTGAAGCGCCGCGTTTCTGTTTTGCATTGCACCACTTCCCTGAAACCTAGCCAGGTGTAAACCCCCAAAGAAACCATCCCCCACTCCAGGTGTTTGCAGTTTTACAGCTTAAAAGTGGTTTGTTTCCTCAGCTCGGCGCGCAGTCCTCCCTATGCATATGGGACACTGCATCACTAGGCCTGTGCTAATAAAGAGCTCTAATTTTTCCAATTTGCCTTTAAATTGAGAGTTTTTGTTGGGATAGAGCATCAGTTACATCATTTGGGGGCTTGTCCAGGATTTATTAGAGACCCCTGCCACTCTTCCCCTCCAACCAAGATTTGATACAATTGGTGAGTACCTCGTCTGGGTAATTTGAGCTGTGCACAGTTTTGGAGGATCACTCTTTAGTCCTCGTTTGAGTGGAGGGGATGCCCTCACAAATTTGGCTGAGTCTAGGCTGTGGTTTCTGTTGACAGATCTCCCATTTGGTTGCTTTTTTTGGTGGGGCGTCTAAATTTGACCCATTTGGGGACGACTGTCTCTAGATAGCCAAGCCAGACTCTGCGTTTGACATCTGTACATCTCATACTACTAAATTTTAGAAATTTTTGACCGGTCTGTCTCATTTGATGTACCTAACACTCTATCCCAACAAAAACTCTCAATTTAAAGGCCAATTGGAAAAATTAGAGCTCTTTATTAGCACAGACCTGGCGACACAGCATTCCCATTTACTTAGGATAGACTGTGCGCCGAGCTGAGGAAACAAACCGCTTTTAAGCAGTAAAACCACAAACACCTGGGGTGGGGGGCGGTTTTGTTGGGGGGTTTACACCTGGCTAGGTTTTGGGGGAGTGGCGCAACACAGAACAGGAACACAGCGCTTGGGAAAGGGAAACTTGTGTTCATCAGGGCATAGCGTTCTTACAGGAACAGAATGGGGGGTACTTTCGGGCACATGGCACTTGGGAAAGTACAACTTGCATGTATCGGGACATTACCTCTTTACAGGAGCAGGACAAGAGGGTATCCTCAGGCAATAAGGGGGTTCACGCATTACAACATCATTTACGTTTTCTGTTTGCATTGTCTGTCTTATGTTTGTGATATTAACTTCCTTTTACTTCTGACAGGTTTCTCCCTTTCTAATCTAGCTTTCTCTTCACAGCATCAATGAGCCAAGCAGAGTCTAACTCAGCTTCACCTACACCCACCTGCCTCAGTCTGGTTTTTGATCACTTTAAGGAATTTAAGAGGTGGGCAGCTGGGTATGGGGAACCTGTATATCCTGGTAGGCTCAAGGTCTTTGTAACCCAGGAGTGGCCAGCCAGCACCGGAGAAACATGGCCACCTATAGGGAGTTTTGATATGGGTGTGGCTCAGGCCATCCAAAAGTATGTCTTTGGCCTTCCCTCTCACCCCAATCAGATTGCTTACATTCAGATTTGGATTGACCTGATTTATGATTCTCCCCCATGGATACACCGAGCTCTTCATACAGAATTCGTCACTATGATGAAAACAAAACCAAAACCTACACCAAAGGAGAAGCATCCTTCAGCTCCCCCTGCTCTTCCCCCTTCAACCTGCCCAGATTGGGATCCAAATACCGATTGAGGTAAGTAGGCTTTTAGACCAATACCACCAGAGATTTCTAGAGTCGCTATGGGCTGCAGCCAAGAAGCCCATAAATCTATCCAAAGTTACTGAGGTAAGACAATTGGCTGATGAGTCATCCTCCACCTTTTTGGAGCACCTCCTAGAGGCACATCATTTGTATACACCAATAGATCTGGTAGCGCCAGAAAACGAAAGAGCAATTAACATTGCTTTTGTGTCTCAGTCATCCCCAGACATTAGATTAAAATTACAAAAGCTGAAAGGATTTGAAGGAATACCCCTTAGTCAGATGATAAGAATAGCCCGTCGCTCTGGTGAGCCAACCTATTTTTGCCTTTGAATGGACTGATCCAGTTACTGGGGTAACAGAACAGTTGACTTGGACATGCCTAGCTGCTTGAAGGCTACTGAGGCCTTTTGTGTGCCTTACGTAAGCCAAGCGTGACCTAACTGGGTTATCAAATTCAAGCAAAATTCAAGATGCTGCCTTTAACTAGCTAAAAAAAGACTCTCCCTGAAGCGCCCGCCTTGGCCTTACCCAATCTATGAATACCCTTTTCTCTCGATATAGATAAAAAAGAGACACATTGCAAAGGGGGTCCTAACTCAGGACTGGGGCCCTGGCAGAGACGGATGGCTTAGCCACTGAGTCTGCTGCCTCATTAGTTGAGGAGACACAAAAACTGACTTTTGGGCAGAAACTTACAGTTGTTTCCTCCCATTCACTGGAAACCCTCATATGGTCACCTCCTGGCAGATGGTTTGCTGGATCCCTCCACCCTCCAGTATCAGACTACTTCGGCTTTAAACCCTGCCACCCTATTGCCTGATGATGACCCCTCTGAGCCTATCCAGCCCATTCATGACTGCTCAGAGGTGATTGATCATATTCAGAGCCTCCGTCCAGACCTGACTGATGAGGCCCTGCCTGAGGCACCTCTGTATTTCTCTGAAGGGAGCAGTTTCATCCAATAAGATAAGAGGGGCATGGGTGCAGCAGTAACTACTGAATCCCAGGTCTTATGGGCATGAGCCCTACAGCCAGGAACATCTGCACAAAAGGCTGAGCTTGTTACCTTGACAGAAGCCTCCTGCCCTCGCCCACAGCCACAGACCAGCCCCGCGTCAGCCTAGGAACCCGTTGGTCTGCCCATGGCCTGTATGACCGTCCATGCAGCAATCGCGACCGGCCCAGCCTGGCCCAGTCCGGCCCTGCCTGGGCGGAGATCAATGCAGCTTTGTCTGGGATGCCCGCAGCCCAGAGGCCGCTCCCAGGTGGGCAAACCCCGCCCCCGTGCAGCACAGCAGCGCGGGGCACGTGATGTGGTAAGTGGCCATGTGACCCCACCTGGCGGGGCGGGGCCGCAGGTGAGGCGGCAGCGGGTGGGCAGCAGGATGTACACAGTGATCTCGGCTGCTACGATGTCCAGTGGCAGGAAGGACTGTGGTCAGAGCTGTCCCGCCTGGCCTAGCAGCAGACTCTGGAGGATGAGGAGGAGCAGAAATGTAAACACAGGCGGTGGCACCGGCACCAAAACTTGAGTTCCACCGTGGAAGACAAGGTACCCAGGATCACCCAGAATGGAGATCAGCAGGCTGCTGAGAGGCTGCCTAGTGCTCATGTCCATGGAAACATTTATCAGGAAAGGGGCTTACTGACCTCAGGGGGACAAAAGATCAAAAATGCTCCTCAAACACCAAATGTTATAGAGGGACCATACCGGGAGAACTTTGGGAAATTGATTTTACAGACATGGGAAAGACTGGATTACAAGGACATAAATTATTTGCTGGTAATGGTAGATACCTTTACTGGCTGGGTAGAAGCTTATTCCACCAAGTCTGAATCTGCCCTATTTGTAGTTTAAAAGCTCCTCTATGAGATTATACCAAGATTTGGTCTGTCTTTATCCCTGGGGTCTGACAATGGCCTGGCTTTCATAGCCCACAAGCATTAAAAATTACTTGAAAGCTCCATTGCACCTACCGACCTCAAAGTTCAGGACAAGTAAAAAGAATAAATCAGACCTTAAAGTCTACAATATCTAAGTTAACTCTAGAGACTGGCAAAAATTGGGTAAGCCTCCTTCCTTTTGCCCTCCTCTGTATGCACTGTACCCACTATGTGTCTGGTATCACCCCCTTTGAGGCCTTATATGAGAAGCCACCACCTCTAATCCCAAGGATTTCCAAAGAAAAATTAGCCGATCTTACTAACCAAGATCTCATTAAGTCCCTCCAGGCACTCCAACCTGTTCTGACATCTATACATCACTTACCTCATCACAAGATGGTCCCCCTGCTGCAGAACCTGGACCACAACCAAAGTAGCAGGAAAGGCTGCCTAGATACATCATAGCCACTTCAAGATCGTTCCCTCAGAGACCCCTGGAGAACAGTCAACAGATAAGTGGACTGCTAAAACTTCCTCTGACCACCATGCAGGTCAAGCAAATAGTCATTATCTTGCTCCACCTCATGCTTGGTTCGCCTGTACTTCTGGTTTGACTCCTTGTGCTATGTCCTCAGCTTTCATCAACCGGGCTAAATTATGTGTACTAGTGCAAATCCTACCCCAAGTCTTCTGGCATTCAGGTAAACAAGGGAAAGTCTCCTCATAGAGCAGTCGAGTCCCCATGTCTCTAAATGAAACCCTGTACTCCCAGTCTTAGCAGGGGTGAACATCATTAGAGCATTAAGTCTGGGAGCCACATCTTTGGGAGTGAGCCTTAGTCAAAATGAGGTATGTCACATCAAGTGGATACAGACTTATGCAGACTCCATGACTCTGTGACTGAATTGGAAACCTCTTTAAATTCCTTTCCTGAGGTGGCCCTCCAAAACTGCAGAGGCTTAGCTATACCTCTATTAAGACAAGGGGGCCTCTGCTTAGCTTTGGGAGAAGAATGCTGCCTTTATGCTAATGGGTCTGGATTAACCCAACAAAACTTGGCAGAACTACAGGAAGCTCTACAAAAATGAGACAAGAGATGAGCAGGTCCCAACTGGTATGAACAATTCTTCTCTGCTTCCCCATGGTTAACTAGTTCAGTCAGAGCAATAGCAGGGCCTCTGATGATAATAGTACTCATATTAACTTTTGGACCACATATTTTTAACAAGTTAACTGCCTATGTAAAACAACAAGTTGAGTCTGTAAAACTAATGCTGTTACAAACTCAAGGATACAAGCTACTAGGTATAGATACAACAATAATCTAAAAATAATAGTCACCAAAGATTTGGCAGCTGACAAAAAACAACCAGTGGGGAATGTTGTAACATGTGAACCTTCTTGTTGCCTGAGAGTACCCCCTTGTCCTGCTCCTGTAAAGACGTAATGCCCCGATACACACAAGTTGTACTTTCCCAAGTGCTGTGTGCCTGAGAGTACCCCCCCTTGTCCTCCTCTTGTAAGGATGTGATGCCCCAATTAACACGAGTTGTACTTTCCCAAGTGCCAAGTTTCTGTTCTGTATTGCACCACTCCCCCAAAACCTAGCCAGGTGTAAACTCCCAACAAAACCATCCCCTACTCCAGGTGTTTGCAGCTTTACTGCTTAAAAGTGGTTTGTTTCCTCAGCTCGGCATGCAGTCCTCCCTATGCAAATGGGACACTGTGTTGCCAGGCCTGTGGTAATAAAGAGTTCTAATTTTTCCAATTGGTCTTTAAATTGAGAGTTTTTGTTGGGATAGAGCATGGGTTACATCATTGACCTGTATTGAGATTTACATCATAGGTTTATGTTACTGGCACAGATCTGAATATGAAAGAAAAGTGTATCACTGCAAACTGTTCTGGTTTCATGTTTTGGAAGACCTGCACATTTGCAGGCATGAATACATTCAATGCATGACAAAAAAAAATTTGTCATAGCCATAATTACCAAAGTTTTTATAAATGGAAAACCTATTTGTGTAGAGAACTTAGTCCCTTGATGAATGAACAATGTAAACATTACAATAATATATTTTAATAACATTTATTGGGATGTCTCCCATAAGGCCATGGAAATCATTGGGGCTTCATATCAATGAACAAGAACTGAATAATATTTCTAGGCGACTGACTTCTTGTTTATCAATTGAAGTTTATCCAATAATTTTACCCTACACTAATGGATTTCTATTTCATTAACCTAACTTTTTTTATGAACTATAAGAAAACCAAATTTGATAATATTTTGATCAACTGGTATCCCAGGTGAAAGTATGCATTTTAAGTCTATAAACCAAAGTAAATTGTGAATAAATGGTCCAAAAATACATAGAAAAAGAACATGAGAAAAACTGACATGCCCAAATAAAAAGTTATTCACAGGACGGACAACTGGACAAGCAATTACACAGCTGAACAGGTTGGACAGAGAGACAACCATTTTTGCAAAATCAGAGTGCACTCCTATTTTTGACCAGATTGATTTATAGCAACATTATATAATTTAGAAGTTTAAAAATACAAATAGAAAAGTCAGATATTATTTATATCAATTAACAGAGATCTATTAAGAATTTGGAAGGAAATTTTTATCTATAATAAATACATAGCTTTGTATTTTATATTGTCTTAAGAATACTGGTAACTTTTGTGACACTTTCTTTTTTTTTTTTTTAATTTTATTT
>RJWM01044290.1:0-13270 GCA_004363535.1 Dasyprocta punctata | reverse complement strand
TAGGAGCAGGAGATTTCTGATGGGAAGGACTGCTTTGGCTATTGGACTCCAAACAATGTGTATTATGGCTTAGCGAAAAAATTTGTCTGCATTTTTCTTGTGGCCGGAGACATTGCTTAAGACTCAGATTAAGGGTTACAGACTAATCAATCTGGTAAAAGAAATTTAAAGGCAGTCTAATGATGAGGTGGTGGCATAGCTAGTGTTGGGGACTTTCGACCAGATTTGTGTTGAGACTCATAAGCATAAGGCCCAGCTGAACGAAGCATTGTGAACTTGACCAGAAGGAAATTCCAGTGAGGCTGTGGACTGCAATAATAGAGAAGAGGAGATCTTGACTGCTGAGAAAGAACAGGAGAATAGAAAATGTGACTTGAGGACATCACAAGAAGCAGCAGGACTCTACTCTTTGAAGCCTCAAAATTGCAAAAGTGAAAGATTTTGCTTTGAGAAGAAAGCCATGGAGAACCATATTGCAGAATGGTGGCACTGTAGAGAATTCGTTCGTTGGAATTGGATTCAGAGTGCTCAGCAATCCAGGCACTCAACTCCTACAGCCAAGAGAGAGGGAAGCCTGGATACTGCTCCTGCTCATGGCATCATCAACATGAAACTGGTTTTGGGTGTGTGAATAATTCAAGACTTTCAGACGCAAGAAGGCTTCCACCAAGATTTCAGAAGAAACCCCAGAGGCCAGACAGTGTGCCCCAGTGAGGGCAATGTATGAAGCTGTGGGTGTTAAGCCAAAGGTGTATTGGAGACCACATAAAATTGGAGAATCCAGGGATGTGAATCATCTGAGGAAAACTGTACAGAGGAAGAAGAGTGGGTCCAAGAGAGATGCCACTGGAGCTACAACCACAAGAAATGCTATAGGGGCAAAGTCACCAAGCCCTTTGGAGTTCACATATTGCCACAGATTGCCTTAGATGGTGCACATGAATGCTTGCCTTGCTAGGTTTTAGACTTACTTTTCTCCCGCTTCTTTGTATTCCCTTGTATGTAACTTGGGAATGAAAATGTCTATCTTGTACCTTTTAATGTTGGAAATGCTCAACTTTCTTTTCATGTGTACAAGGGCTCACAACCGAGTTTGCCTTAAATCTTACAGGAGATTTTGCACTGGGACTTTTCAGCAATGCTGAAACTGTTAGAATTTGGCAACTCTTAGGGATGGACTAAATGCCTTTTACATAAAAGAATGTACATGAGTCTTTGGGGGACCAGGGACAGAATGCTATGGTTTGTGTCAGGATGTCCTCTCAAAGCCTCATGATGAGAAGGAAGGCTTTTTGTAGGCAGCTGAATCTAGTGTTTGTGATTGATTCATGGTCCATTGATGGGATTAAGCGTGTGAGTGCTACACCCACCCTAGGGCGAATTGTCTGCACACAATATAAAGGAAAAAAGGAAGCTTTTCTTTCTCCTCTTCTCTTCCTGATTTTATCTCCCAATGATACGAATGGTTGCCCCTCTGCCCTGCTTTAGAGTCAGCTGACTATTGACTGAAACCTCTACAATCTGTGAGCTAAATAAACTTTCCTCTATTAACCTTGTGTATCAGGTATTTTGTCTCAGTAACTAGAGAAGAGTAACTAAGACAGAGATCCTACACCCACACACTGAGGGGATTTAATACGGCTGAATAGAGGAAGAGCCACATTGGGATCATTTAGAGAAAATCATCTAAAAATAGAAGCAATGGAAGAAAAGGAAAGGCATACATCCTGATGCCAACATTAATCTGAAATTAAGAAACTTGTAGAGCAAACAAAACATAGGCATAGGACTTTATAAAATAGCAAAGCAGCCTACAGGGCTGCCTGTGGGAACTCCACTTGCCTGTGGAACAGGAACCACCATTGTGCAAAGTTCCCAGAAACTTGATGGACTGCAACAGCATGGAAAAAGCAAGCCCCATGGGACAAAAGGTCCCTGGCATATTTTATCTTCCTCCAAACAGGAAATGTTCCAGATTTCTGCAGCACACAGAAGGGCCAGCAACTGGAAAGCTGCTCCCTTGCTGATGGGCTGACAATTATTTTGTCATGCACCGCAATGGATATAGCCACAACAAGGTTAGTGACCACAGCAATGGTGGAGAAGGTAATGAGTGAAACAGCATCATCCCTCCTTCCCTGGGCAGTGAGAGACACAAGGGAATGAAACAGAGAAGACTGTGCAAGAGCCAGGAGGGGGGCCAACTTTACACAGGACTGGGAGAAACCTTGGACTGTCTTTTTGGGGGCACCATAGCAACTTTGAAAGTGACACTGACACAAACAGGTTAAGGACAGGTGGGTGTGCCATTGAGGAACATACAGAAAGTTGCTAACTGAAGACTGGCCCCAATTCCCACACCCACCTACAAACAAAGATGAGCTCTGCACCCAGCACTAATCCTGGTGCAAAACTGGGTGGTTTACCCAGCACATATTTTTGACAATGACTTGGAAACTACCACGTAACTGAGGGGAAGAATGGAATTTTATTGTTCATTATTTTCATTTTTTTATTTTGTTTTAATTCTTTCTCTCCTGCCCTCTTCTCCAGTTTTCCTAACCTTGGGTGATCATTTTTGTCTGTTGAACTTGCTTCTACTACACTTTCTCTATTTTCCCCATATCCCTCTTAAACCCCCTTCACAGGATAAAATCTCTCTCACAACTCACAGCACATAACTTCTTGTTTTTGTTGGTTTTTGTTATATAACTTTAGATCTTACTCCTATGGTAAAAGGTGCCAAGTTAAGAGTTACTACAATTTCTCTATTTCTAGGCTGTGGTTGATGCTATTATTATTGCTAATTATGCTACTTTGTCCAGGGTGTTATACCTGTTGTCATCAGCTGTTCTGCTTTGTATGATAACACTATGATTTCCTGGGCTCATAATCACCACCATAGTACAGTAGCAAAGAACTATGTGCTGAGTCAAATGGCAATTTCTCATCCTCAATAAATTTGCAGTGTAGGACCTTGAGGCATTCACAAAGTCCTAGAGCCAGCTACACACAACAGACCCTCTGAGGAATAGACATTTCTATGGCCTTTACACTAGTGATAAAACTACATACCATAAGCAATTTACAAGCATAAATGGGGAAAAATACAAAATTTTAAAAATAGAAAATGATAAGGCACAGAAACAAAATGTGACCCCAGACCTCCAGGCAAACCAAGACAATTCCAGAGGACAAAAAGAGGAAATAAGAAGCCACCCACCTGAGTATTTTTTGCCTTCCCCTGCCTCCTAACACCACCTGAATTTATCAAAAAAAGGAAAGAAAGAACTCAAATCCATGCATTTAATAATGAAAAGGGTGAAATCACAACAGATCCTGCAGAATCCAGATCATCAATATATACTTGGAGTAACTATATTCTGATAAGATGGAAAACACAGAAGAAATGAACTGACTCATATACTACCAAAGCTGAATCAAAAAGATTTACAAATTCTAAATAAGCCATTATCAGCTAATGAGATTGAAAATATAATTAAAACGCTACCAGAAAAAAGGATAGATCCTGATGGATTTGCTGCTGAATTCTACAAGGAATATAGAGAAGACCTAATGTCACTACTTATCAGACTCTAATTAAATGGAAAGGGAAGTAATACTTTCAGATCCATTCCTGGAATCAAGCATTACCCTGATACCAAAGCAAGAGAAGGATCCAAACAAAAAGGAGAAATACAAGCCATTATCCCCAAAGAACATAGATGCAAAAAATTCTGAATAAGATCCTGGCAAATAGAATGCAGCAAATCATCAAGAAGATAATACACTATGACAAAGTAGGATTCATCCCAGGGATGTAAGGATGATTCAACATACACAAATCAATAAATGTATTATGCCGTATCAACAGAACCAAGGACAAAAATCACATGACTATCTCAATGACATGCAGAAAAGGCATTTGACAAAGTCCAACGCCCATTCATGATAAAAGCCCTACAGAAAATTGGAATAGATGGTCTTTATCTCAATCTGATAAAAGTCATTTATGACAAACTAAAGCCAACATCATAGCAAATGGTCAAAAGCTAAAAGCTTTTCCTCTAAAATCAGAAACAAGACAAGAATGTCTATAATAACATCTCCCGTTCAATAGAGTTCTGGAAACATTAGCTAGAGCAATTAGACAAGAGAAAGAAATACAAGGTAGAATGATAGGAAATGGGGAATTTAAATTATCATTATTTGCAGATGAAATGATACTCTACACAGAATACCCAAATACTCCATGTTATGGTTTATACATTGTGTCAACTTGAGATGTCTAGAAGCTTAATTAAGTAACTCAGCAGCTCTACATCCTGGGGTGTAGAGCGCAAGCAGTTACATGTTCATTGTGTCAATCTGAGAAGGTCAGAAGTTTAACTGAGAGACTTAGCAGGGTTCTTACTTTGTAAATATCCTCATCCTGTGCAAAGAAAGGTAAGGAGATTTGTGAATGCTACACCTACCCTGGAACGGGGGAGGTGTCCTGTGTACAATATAATGGAGAAAAAGAGGCTGGCTATTGCCCCTTTTACTCTGGCTGCTTTTGCTCGGCTGCTGTCTTGAAGTGTTGCCCCAGTGCCATGCCACCCTGACTTGGAGCCAGCTGATTACGTTCTGAAACCTCCCCAAACTGTAAGCTAAATAAACCTTTCCTTCTCTAATTTTGGGTGTGGGGTGTTTTGTCCCAGCAATGAGTGGAAAGTAACCAAGACACTCCACCAAAGGACTTCTAGTTTTAATATCCGAATTCAGTAGCATCACTGGATACAAAATCAACAATCAAAAATCAATAGTATCCTTTACACAAATAACAAACTCAGTGAGAGAGAATTCAGGGAATCTATGTCTTTCACAATAGCTTTGAAAAAATTGAAATATTTACCAATCAACCTAATGAAGGAAGTAAGAAACTTTAAAAACTACAGTATTTTGGAAAGGGAGATAGAAGAGAAGATCAGAAAATGGAAAGATATTCCTCATTCTTGAGTAGGAAGAACCAACATATTAAAAGTAACCAAACTTCTATAATTGTTGTACAGATTTAATGCAATTCTGACCAAAATACTAATCGCATACCTCACAGAATTAGAAATCATTCCTAAAATTATTTTGAAGCAGAAGAGACCTACAATAGCAAAAGCAATTCTGGCCAAAAAGGCAAGGGACATCACAATCCCTGATTTGAAATTATACTGAAAAGTTACTCTGATAAAAACAGCATGATACTATCTAAATAAATAAGTAACACAGACCCAAGGATCAATGGAACAGATTAGAAGATGCAGAAATAACTCCAAAGCTAGTCATCTACCTTATCTTTGACAAAAACCTTTTTCAAACACTTTCCTTTGAAGAAAGATGGCCTGTTTCGCAAAAGGCATTGGAAAAATTGGATTTCCACATGCTTAAGACTAAAATTAGACCCATCTCTGTCACTGTGCACTAAACTAAAATCAAAATTGATCCAATATCTAAATATTAAAACAGAAACACTAAATCTTCTGGAAGAGATACTAGGTAGAACTCTTGAAGACATAGATGTAGACAAAGACTTTATGAACTAAACCACCATTGCATGAGAAATATTACAAAGAATCAACAACTGGGACCTCATCCTACTAAAAACCTTTGTACAGCAAAAAATATCACCAACAGAATGAGGAGAGAACCCATAGAATGGGAAAAAATGTTGCCAGCTATTTCTCAAATAAAGAACTATTATCTAGACTATATAAAGAACTGAAAAAAATCAGACAAATCAAATTTGAAGACTCAATTCAAAAATGGGCATCTGAGATGAATACACACTTCTCAGATGAAGAATACAAATGACAAATAAATTTGTGAAGGAATGCTCAACATCACTGGTCTTTGGAGAGACACAAATTAAGACAATTCTGAGAGTCCATCTCTCTTCAGAAAGAATGGCCAAGATCAAGAAATCAACCAGTAGCATATGCTGATGAGGCTGTAGTGAAAAAGGAACCCTTCTCCACTGCTCATGGGAGTGCATGCAGCTGCAACCATTATGGAAATCATTGTAAAGATTCATCAAAAAACTAGGACTAAAAGTTTCATTTGACCCAGATATCTCCTTTTTTGGTATATTCCCAAAAGAATTGAAAGCGTTGTGCTACAGCAGTACATGTATGCCCCATGTTTATAGTGGCACAGTTTGTAATAGCTGTATCTTGGAAACAGCCCAAATGCCAATCAACCTATGAATGGATAAAGAAGATGTGGTTTTTTATATAAATAATGGAGTACTAGTTAGCCATAAAGAAAGATAAACTTGAACATCTCTAGGTAAATGGATGCACCTTGAGATCACAATTAAAATAAACCAGACACATGTAAATATCACATTATTTCTCTGGTGTGAGAAACTAAACATGTAAATAGGGACCGAATTGCATAATAGATATTGTAAAATAGGAAGAAAACATTCAAGTGCGAAGGAAAATTAGAGAGGGAGAGGAGAAAGAAATGAATGTATTGACCATAATGGAAAAAAATTTTTTAAAGAATAAGATGCTGAATTCGGTTCAGGAAATAAAATCCAAACTCATGTTGTATTCAGGAGACACACCTAAAGAAAGTGAATTAGAAAACCTAAAAATCAAGGAATAAATTCACTTATACCAAACAAGTGCACACATAAAGAGAGCAGGGCAGTAATTTTAATGTCACACAAAGGAATCAAGCCCCCAAGGCATTAGATGTGAGGAAAGATACATTTTAATGGTAAAGTCTGCAATCCTCAATGAAGGTTTAGCTCCCATGAATATTTATGCACAAATAAAACTGCAATTCCATTTTTCAAAGAAAACTACAGGTAGTACAAGAGGATATAATTAGAAAAACACTAACAATAGGAGACTTTAATATACTTCTGTCAGTATGAAACAAATCAAATAGAACATAACCAACAAACTGACTTATACAGTATAATAAAAATATACAACATATTTAAATTTTAAAAATTTATTACAATGAAAAGCACATCACCATTAATCCCCCTTAAAATATTTGCACTCTCTTTCAACACATGTTCCCATTGTAATTGTCACTTGTTAAAGTAGCTTGCATTTGCATTTATGCTTCAGATGCATTTATCTCATCATTACCTTTACAGAAAACTAAAAACATGGCCTGTCTTCATCCATTTTAGTCATCAGATCTAACACTGGTTGACTTCTGGCTCTTCCTCAAAGTCAAAATGACCATGACATTTTTAATTAGTTCAGGACATTGAAGAAGCCATGAATAGGCAACTAAGGACACTCAAGAAAGAAGACTTCCAGAGCTGCTTCAGAAAATGACAAGGATGATCACATAAGTGTGCTGAAATGAGGAGCCATATTTTTGAGGGGAATTTATAGCCATGTAACTTTTAGTGTAATTCATTTTTGAAAATTAAACTTGCACCATATATTTGATGATACCTCATGCATCAAATCTATATTGCAATAATAGTGAATCCATATTCTGCTCAAACACCACATCCACAAAATGACGTGTCCCCCAAAAATGGATCAAATATTAGCAAATGAAGAAAACATCAGTAACTTCCATAAAGTAGAAATAATGTTACAACAAACATGGACCCAATGAACTGAAACTTAAACTTTCTACAAAAACAAAACTATCAAAAAAAAAGGCTTTCCCACATGGACATTTGTTCTGACATTTCTTATTAGCAATTCCTGCATGAAAAGGAAAACATAAAGTGTCATTACAGATTTTTTTAGGTAATATTGAAAACACTACATCCAAGGACCTTTGGTAGGAATTGAAAGCTGTAATCAAATGAAAACTTATTGCACTAAACATATTTATCAATACAAAAGAAATAAGACAAATAAATGAATAAATAAACTTCCCACTGCAAATGCTAGAAGAATGAAGAGCAAAAGAAATAAAAGTACGACACAAAAGTGTTACCAAAACAATCAAGTTGTTTTTAAAGCAGACAATGAACACTCTTGGTGGTATCAGAAAATAGCAGTGTCCATTCCATAATGGCAACCTGGTTCCCTAACAATTTCCCCACACATAATTGTCCCTCTGATCCAACGACAATGGTCTCAGCAACAGTCTTTTTTAATAGCACGATTGGCTTTTAGCCTCTTCTAGGAAAGCGTTGTCAGATGTGGTGCTATTACTGCCCAGAGAAGTAGTAATTTTTAAAATCAAAGAAGGTATGAGTGATGATCTATTTGGGGGATTAGCAACTAATTGAACTATCAAGCAGTGGCTTTTAGATGAAAGCCTTTTTTCCCCTCTGCTGTTATATTCTCCACTTGTCTTGTAAGATAGCAACGAGTCAGAATGAACCTTTTCATATGCTGGTGGAATTATCCAGGATTGAAATGATAGCCAGATCAAAGCTATCCTAACATTTGTAAATTACAGAAGGCAGGCACATTGTGAAATGCAGATGCAAGGAATGTCATCTAACTGCACAGAGCTACACACGGCTCATGCAGCACGAGGAATTCATTGCACCCAAACACTAAGTCTGCTGTTCTTGTGAAGGAGAAAATTCATGTTTGAAAATGATGATAAACATGCACCTTAGTTCACTTGGCCTCAGTATAAGTCAGAGAAAGAGAAACTGGAGAGGAAGTGGGGAGAGGAGGGAGAAAGGGAAAAGGAAAGAAAGGATTCTCTGTGCTACATTAATTTCTCTGTTAGGTGCTTTTGCATATGTCATCTCACTTGATAAGCACCCAAATAGTGTAAAGAAGATGACATTTCTTCCCATTTTACATTTTAGGAAATTGGCCTTTTAAATTGATCTTTAGATCATAAAGCTAATAGATGAATGAAATACAGTATTAATTCACATTTTCCTAAGAACAAAACAAAATATTTGTACTTGTCTTTGAGTTCCTCTGTGTCTCTCATTCTTCCTTCTTTCACTCCATAGCATTTCCTGACTGCTAGGGAGGGGGCCTCATGCTGTTCTAGCAGGAGAGATGGAGAAGGGAACCAAAGTCCTAGGTCTCTCTCAGCATTCTAATGAGGGAGACAGATGTGTGTGCACAGGTGCATAGCCAAGAAAAGGGCAGGTTGTGATGTGTGATAGGAAGGTAATTAAGGCAGGTGGGTAACAGAAGGTGATGAGTGATCTCCATAGACTGCTGGGGTGGCCTGGCAGATTGGTCTGAGGAGGGGCCAGGATTCTGGGACACACTCTTACAGAGGAGGAGCTAGTGTGGAAGCTCAGGGGTGATGGAAACAAGGAGAGAGATTTGAAAACGTGTCAGAGAGGATAGATGTTAAGAATAGGTCTGTGTGAGAATTTGGAGACTTCAGTAAAGATTGGGGGTTCTATTTTGAGACTAGTAAGAAACTTGTGAAGATTTTGAGCAGAAGGTTGAAAGAGCCCACTTTTAAGTCTGGAAATATCACACAGGACAGGAGATCATAGCAACAGTACACTTTTTAAATCTCCCCCACCTCCACCGTCTCCACCCAAATTTATCTAGGATCACAAAGAAAAAACTCCGCAGATGGTATCTTTAACTAAAATGATGGGCAAAACCCAGGCATAGCTTGTTAGGTTCCGAATTGTGGAAAAGGCCAAAACTGTACATGGATGTAGGCAGATCAGAGCAGGGATGGTCTAAGCTCTGCCTCTTGAAATTACTCTCTAATAAAGTTAGAAAAATTATCTGTCAGCCGGGCATGGTGGCGCACGCCTTTAATCCCAGCACTTGGGAGGCTGAGGTAGGAGGAGCATTGTGAGTTCGAGGCCGGTTTGGGCTACAACGCGAACGCAAGGCCGTCCTGAGCTACATAGTGTGACCCTGCCTCAAAAAACTAGCGCTGGGAGTTTGGATCAGCGGCTTAAGCCCCTGTTCTGGCAGATGCAAGGTTGTGAGTTCAATCCCCGGTGCCGCAAAAAAAAAAAAAAAAAAAGAAAAACTATCTGTCAATAGAGAGTCTGTTGCCTTTGTAAAGTACTTTGTATCACGTTTATTTTGGAGACCAGATACTGCCAAGCCAGACACATAGGTTGTGGTCGGGTGGAAATTGGAATCAGAGCTCTGACTCTTAGTGTAGTGTTTGTAGCTAGGTCCCATTTTTACTGCCTGACTCTTGTCACCATCGGCACCAAGACTTGCACAGACATCTCTGTATAATGAAAGAAGCAAGGGCCTAAGACTAGTTAGAGGTGCTTGCAAGAGAGGGAATTGAAGTGGAAAAAAACCCAATAAAATTCATTGAAGAACAGGGCATGGTGGCACAGGTCTATAATCTGAGGACTTGGGAGGCTGAGGCAAGATGGTCACTACAAATTTGAGGCTAACCT
This sequence comes from Dasyprocta punctata, assembly GCA_004363535.1. Lineage (NCBI taxonomy): Eukaryota > Metazoa > Chordata > Mammalia > Rodentia > Dasyproctidae > Dasyprocta > Dasyprocta punctata. The sequence continues at coordinate 2,937 of RJWM01044290.1, read as the reverse complement.
GGGCTACCTAGTGAGTTCAAGGCCAGTCTGAACTCTATAGCGAAACCTTGTGTCAATAACAAACAAGCAAAAAATTTCTTGAGTAGAAACTATATAGCATAGTTCAATGTTAGTTTTATAGATTTATAGATCTAATCATCACACTAATCCAGTCAGGTAAGCATTACCTTCAATTTACAGTGGGAGAAAAGATGAGATCAGGAGAAGTTAACTTACAAAGGTGAAGAGGCAGGAACTGCAGACCCGACAGTCATTGTTCCCCCTGTGCCCATTACACTGTGATGTTTGTTTGAACTTTCCTGTGAGTGGTGCATTGACCCTGTGTGTTTTTCTCTAATGTATGCTTAGTCTAACAAAGAAACTCTCAAACCAGGAAATTAAGTGGGAAGCAAAAAAAATAGCTGAAGAATCAGCTTGAAAATTTCAATTAAGGTAATACTTTTTAGGGCAGGATTAATAGAAATGAAATCTAAGAAATGTTGAAATCATACACTTAGTTAACTATTCTTTTCAAAATTTAGAACAACTTGATCAGTTCTAGAATTTTTGTGGAGACTCAGAATGCACTGGTATTATATCTATTAACTTAAAGGAGAATCGATATGTTTGCCATCCTCTAAAGGGCATATGCCTCTATTTGTTTTGGTTCTTTCAATAAATTTTGTGGTTTATACACTTCTGCAGGTTCCTTTTGAGAACTTCCTGAGAATGGCAGTTCCCGCTCCAATCCCGACCCCACCGGTGAGAAAGCCATGCGCAGCCCTGTGGACTGGTTTATCATTTTATGAAGTGCTATGCCTATGTTTTGTCTGATCTGCAAGTCTATTATTTCAGATTAATTTTGGCATTAGGGTGTATCCATCACTTCTTCCAATTACCTGTATTTCTAGTTGATTTCCTCTGAGAAGCTCCAATGTGAGTTCTCTTTTCTTCAGCCATATTGAATCAACCTGCAGATTCTTTTCAAAATGTGTTTTTATTGCTACTCTGACTAGATTTTCTTTCTTTTTTTTATTTAAGAAAGAAAAGACACAGAAAAGAAACACAAAAAGCAAAAGAGATGAACAACAACAGCAAATCCAAAGCAGTAACATTATAGGTTTAAAAAGATGATAGGAACTTGACAATGGTTGCAATATTGCATATCATTATCTTCAACACAGTCGTTTGCATTAACAAATACAGACATGTGAAATTGATCTAACCATATGTGTATTAACCATTCTTTCTCAGTAACTAATACATTCAGCAGTATAGTCATTTTAGCTATCTTACATGTACATATATACAGATTTATGTCTTTTTCCTTCTCCCTCTTCTTTCCTCCTGTTCCCTTTCCCAATTACTTTTGCTCTTTGAGCAGTTTCTTACCCTTGCACAGTATTTATTGTAGATTTTGGAACATATATACTGTTTCAGTATCTTACACTAGGGAGACAATATGGTATTTACACATGTGGGTTTAATTTATCTCACTTATAAGTATGGTCGCAAGTCGTGTTCATTTACTTATAAAAGTCTCGATGTGATCTTTCTTGATAGCTGAGTAGTACGCTATTGTGTAAAAATACCACATCTTTTTTATTCATTTCTTGATTGATGGGCATTCGGGTTGTTTCCAAGATTTGGCAAATTGGGTTGCTTTAAACATGGGTGCACAAATATCACTTTGGTGTGATGTTTTCAGTTCTTCTGGGAAAATGCCTAGAAGCAGGATAGCTGTGTCAAATGGGATATCTAATGCTAGCTTCTTGAGGAATCTCCACACTGATTTCCACAGTGGTTGCACCAGGCTGTACTCCCACCAACAGTGAAGAAGAGTTCCTTTTTTCCCCCACAGCCCCGCCAGTATTTGCTATTGGTTGATCTTTTTTTTTTTTTTATCTTGGCCATTCTTTCTGGAGTGAGATGGAATCTCGGTGTTGTTTTCAATTGCATTTCCCAAACGACCATTGATGTTGAACATTTTTTCATATATTTATTTGCCATTTGTATTTCTTCCTCTGAGAAGTGCGTACTCATCTCAGATGTCCATTTTTGGTTTGGGTCCTTGAATTTTAGGGGACTGATTTTTAAAAATTCTTTATATGTTTTAGATAGAAGATCCTTTGTCTGAGGTACAGTTGGCTAAGTTATTTTCCCAATTCATGGTTTTTCTTTGCACTCTGTTGGATATTTCTTTTGACATACGAAAACATTTTAAATAAGATGAGATCCCAGTTGTTGATTGTGGGAAGTATTTGCTGTGCAGTTTGATTTTTGTTCATATACTCTTTGCCTACTCCTATGTCAATCAAGATTTTTACCTAATTTGTCTTCCAGAAATTTAGTGTCTCTGTTTTAATATTCAGATCTTTGATCCATTTTCACTTTATTTTAGTACATGGTGATAGACATGGGTATAGTTTCGGTTTATGGCATATGGAAAGCCAGTTTTTCCAGGACCATTTGTTAATGAGACTATCTTTCTTCCATGTTTGGCCCATTTGTCAAAGAGGAAGTGGCTGAGTGTGTTTGAAGTTGTGACTGTATCTTCTAATCTATTCCATTGAACTTCAGGTCTGTTTTGATTCCAGTACCATGCTGATTTTATCACAGTAGCTTTGTAATATAGTTTCAAGTCGGGGATTTTGATGCCTCCTGCTTTACCTTTGTTGCCCAGAATTGCCTTTGGTATTCTAGGTCTCTTCTGGTTCCAGATGAATTTCAGGAATGATTTCTCCAGCTCTGTGAGGTATACAAGTGGTATTTTGATTGGGATTGCATTAAATCTGTGTCATGGTTTATACATTGTGTCAACTTGAGAAGTCTAAAGCTTAATTAACTAACTCAACAGCTCTACCTCCTGGGGTGTAGAGCACAAGCAGTTACCTGTTAATTGTGTCAATTTGAGAAGGTCAGAAGTTTAACTAAGAGACTCAGCAGGGATCCAGGGTT
>RJWM01044289.1:0-13356 GCA_004363535.1 Dasyprocta punctata | reverse complement strand
TGATAGCCATTCTTTTCTGGAGTGAGATGGAATCTCAGTATTATTTTAATTTCCATTTCTTGAATGACTGCTGATGATTTTTTCATATATTTATTTGCCATTTGTATTTCTTCATCTGACTAAACTTCATGCAGCTTTAAAAGCATCTGCACAATAATTTATTGAAACTACTTGGCAAATGCATTTATATTTTTGTTTTGTTTTTTGACATGGAATCATGCCAAGTCACCCAGGCTGGCCTTGAATTTTGGGCTCAAGTGATTGTCCCACCCCAACTTCTTAAATACTGGGACAGCAGGCATGTGCCTGGCCATGCTTTCTTTCTTTCTTTTTTTTTTTTTTTGTGGCACTGGAGATGGAACTCACAACTTCACACTTGCCAGATAGGCGCTTAAGCCATTGAGCCAAACTCCCAGCCCTAGTTTTTGAGGCAGGGTTGCACTGTATAGCACAGGCCAGCCTTGTGCTCGCGTTGTAGCCCAAGCCGGCCTCAAACTCACAACTGCTCCTCCTACCTCAGCCTCCCTAGTGCTGAGATTAAAGGCACGCCACGCCCAGCTTCTGTACTCTTTTTGATTATTGCTTTACTTCAGCGGTTCTCAAAATGTTTTATTTCAGGATTTCTCTACAAGTCGTAAATTATCGAGGTTCTTTAGAGTCTTTGATTCTATTATTTCATATTTACAATATTAGATAGTACAATTAAGACATTTGTTTCATTAATTTCTCTTAAAATACATGTTAACATGCATAACAATTTTAATGAAAAATAACTTTCCAAGACAAAAGAAAATTAGTAAGAGACTGCCATTGCTAGGCATTTTTGGAAACCTTTTTAAAGATCCCTGGTTTAAAAAAACCAAAAGCAGAAACAACCTCTGGTTACAATAGCTAGGTTTTCATACCTGGTTTTCCATTCAGTCTGCTGTACTATCACTTCTCATGGAACTTCTGGGAAATTCTGCCCCGTATTCTGAGAATGAGAGTGAAATAGACTGAAGTTTTACAGTGTTATTATGAAACAAGTTTGAGAACTTCTTTCTTTTTGGCCTGTAGAAATACTACTTTATTACTTTTTCACTGACCTGTATTTTTCCTTCCCTCTGGAGCTCGCTTGCTCTATCTCTCTTTCTCTACCTATCTGTCCTCTCTCTCTCTTTCTTTCTCTCTCTCTCTTTCTTTCTTTTTCTCTTTTTCTTTCTCTTTCTTTCTTTCTCTTTCTTTTTCTTTCTCTCTCTCTCTCCCTTCCTTCCTTCCTTCCTTCCTTTCTTTCCTTGTTTGATTCTTTCCTTCTTTTTTCATTTTTTGGTACCCAGAATCAAACTCAGGGCCTTGTGCTTATTAGCAGGCAGGTGCTGTGCCCCTAAACTATATCCCTGACCCTTTTTGTAGTTTTTAAATCTATAGTTGAAAGATCTAGTACAATTTACATCTTACACCCATTTGCCAATTGTTACTATTTTTTTCTTTTTCTCCTCCTCATTTTCTCCTTATTTCTTCCTCTCTCTCCCTTTTGTTTTCACTGAGCCTTTGAAAATGCATTGCAGTCATCATGACATTTCATCCCTAAATACGTTAGCATGTTTTCTTCTAAGGACAAGAATGTTCTACAAAACCATTTATTCTACCTATTAAAATTAACAGTGATTCAAGCACTCAGCCACTGAGCTAATCCCTTAAACCTTACTTTTTTTCTTTTTTTATTTATTTGTACCAGGAATCAAACTCAGGATTTTGTACTTGCCAGGCAGGCACTTTAGCCAATGAGCTACATCTCCAGCCCAGGGTCCAAACATATACACTGCTTTTTTCTTCTTCTTCTTCTTCTTCTATTTTTTTTTTTTTTTTTTCCCCAGTACTGGGAATTGAGCCCAGGGCCTTCATATTGAGCTGCATTTCCTTTTTTTATTTTTTATTTTTATTTTGAGGCAGTCTTGCTGAGTTGCTTAAGTTGCCTAGGCTCAAACTTGAGATCGCCCTGCCTCAACCTCTTAGAGTGCTGGGATTGCAGGAATGGCACTCTCATGCCTGACTTACACATTACATTTTGTTATTGTCTTTCTTTTCATTTAATGAAGAGTAGTCCTCTTGTTTTTTTTTTCTTTCATGACACTGACCTTTTTTTAAAGTCTAGGCCATTTGTCTTGTACAATGTCCCATATTCTAGATTTGTTTTTTTGTTTATTATTGGTGATCCACCACTTAAAAACCTGAGCTCTTTGGTTTGATCCGATTCTACTTCAGCAGTCTTCCAATTTATAGCCAATCTAGAAAGAGTACAAAAGGGTTGCACTTACTCTTGAGCCCACTAATATCAGCACTGTTCTTGCTTCATTCTCTCTGAAACTGAGAAGGATAAGGTCATCAGCTGAGCATAGCACAAGCTTGTAATTCTAGCTATTCTGGATGATGATGCAAGAGAATTGCAAGTTCAAGATTCTGTCCCAGAATAAAATTTAGAAGAGAGGTGGAATTCCCTAGTGGTGGAAAATCAGATTTGGCAAGAGTCTGGGATGTTGCTCAGTGGTGGAGCATTTGCCTAGCATGCATGATGCCTGAGATCCTGGACTCACTCCCCAATGCATGGGGGAACCAAAGGTCATCAGTGACATCACTGTTACCAACCTTTGTGGACTTTTGGCAGCCATTAGCTTACTGGCTTCTGGTGATGTTTGACATTATTAACTGTTTCAATCTTTAGATCTGATCACACCTGCTCTTTTCTTTCTTTCCCCTTTCTTTGTTCCCTTTGCATATTGTTTTTACTTATTTTGTGAGGTCATGTTTTACTTCTTGAAACGACATTACAAATATTTTACCTAGGAAGTCTCATCTATTACTTTTTTTTTTTAATGGGTGCTGGGAATTGAACTTAGGACCTCATGCTTGCTAGGCAGGCACTGTGCCACTGAGTTATAGCCCTGGCCCCTCATCTATTACTTTATTACGAGTTGTACACATATTTTCCTCTCATTTTTAGCCTTTACCTCAGTGTTGAGTTCTAGACTCCGTATTCAAGACCCTGCTGGATATTTGTAACTGAATGTCAGCATTCATTATTTTTCACTACAGGTAAAATTCTGTTTTGTTGATCTCCTTCCATCCGGTCATTCAAGACAGCAGTGTTTTATCCTTTTTTTCTTCACTTTTACTCCCCACTTGCAGTTGGTGGTTCTTTTCTAGTTTATTTCCTCCTGTTTGTCCCTGCTGTTGCTGCCTTAGTCAGGCCCTAATCTTATCCTAAATGGTAGTGCTGGAATTTTGGCATTTGCCTATGAACGCTTCCTTCCCCATTCTGTACACTGTTATTGACTAGAAATTTGATTGTATTATTTTTCTGCTGAAGACATTTTTCTTGACTTCAGGATGAAGTCTAAATTTTGGATGTAAATAAGATTGGTAGATCCTGCTAACTTCTTCGTTGTACCTGAACACCTTAAACATGAATATAATATAGAAAATAAAAGTCAGATTTTAGTGTCTCAGTGTAATACATTGAGGATGATGAATAACAATGATAATAGCTAGAATTTATCTAAGTTTTTTGGCAGTTTGGTATTAGACCCAAAACCTTGCACATAATAGGCAAGTGCTCTACCACTGAGCTATATCCCCAACCCTTTATAGTGAGACATATCTTGGTAAGTTGCCCTGACTGGTCTTGAATTTGTAATCCCCTTGCCTCAGTCTGCTAAGCTGCTGGGATTGCAGACTTGTGCCACCATGCCCAACCTCTTTTCATGAAATGTTTAGATACATACTTTGCTAAATTACAGGTACTTCCTTAGCTTGCTGTGCTGGTTTTACAATTTAAACCTGTGCTATCCAATGTGGTAGCCGTATATGACTATTGAGCCCCTCAAATGTGATCACTCAAAATTGAGATGTGTTGTGAGTATAAAATACATGAGTTCGAGGACAGTACATAAAATAATGTGAAATATATTAATTTTTATATTGGTTTTATGTTGCAGTGATGGTCTTTGAATATATATTTTTTAATATATTGTAAAATTAGAAAATATTGTTAAAATTTCATGTTTTGCTTTTTAAAATATGGCTGATAAATTTGGAAGGTGCATTTTCTGTGATTCTATCAAATTAAAATTAAATTGTATTCTTGTGCAAATTTTGTTTTACTAATGTAGGTGTTGGAACTGATATGCACTCGTGAGTCAGGAGCAGTCTTTGAGGCTGGTGGTTTGAATTGTGTGCTTACCTTTATTCGAGACAGTGGACATCTGGTTCATAAAGATACCTTGCACTCTGCCATGGCTGTGGTATCAAGACTCTGTGGCAAAATGGAACCTCAAGATTCTTCTTTAGAAATTTGTGTAGAATCTCTTTCTAGTTTATTAAAGCATGAAGATCATCAGGTAAATAAATAGCTATTATATACTGTTTTCAAAAAGTGGTCTCTCTCTTTTTTTTTTTTTTTTTTTGCTTTTTTGAGATAGGGTCTCACCGTGTAGTGCAGGCTGGCCCTGAACTCATGGCAGTCCTTCTGTCTCAGACTCCTGAATGCTGGGATTACAGGCATGTGCCACCACACCCAGCAAAAAGTGATTTCATAATGTTCTGTATTTAGAACTATGATATACTATAATTTGAACTTAATAGAATCCTATCGTTTCATGTTTTATTTCTACCTATTTTTTTTTCCATTTTTATTTTTTGGTACCAGGAATCGAACTCACAACCTCACACTTGATAGGCAGGTGCTGTGCCACTGGGCTATATCTCTGGGTCTGTCTTTGTTTTTTGAGACAGGGTCTCACTATGTAGTCCAGCATGACCTTGAACTTATTGTGATCCTCTTGCCTCAACCTCCTGAGTGTTGGGATTGTAGGCATTAGCTACCCCATCTGGCCACATATATGTTATATTTCTTGGCAATACAATTTTTTAAATTATACAAGTGATATTGTATTCTTACAATTTAAATGTTATATAAATATGTAATTTCTATAACTATACCTTTACTTAGTATATTTTTTTTGTCTCAGTGCAGTTTGGCTGAGTGAAAATAAGATCTTACTAAAGTAACACAGCATTTATGATCTTGTAATCTTTTGTTGAATGAGCATACTTTAGAAAATGAAATTAATTTTTTGTACCCTTTTACATTTAAATACTATTTCAGCTGATGTGTCATAGATTATCTTGTCTAAGCTGTACATAGTGGTAGGGTTTTTTGTTTTTGTTTTTTGAGACAGCATCTCACTGTGTAGTTCAGACTGGCCTTGAGTTCACTATGTAGTCCAGGCTACCCTTGTACTCACAGGGGTCCTCCTGCCTCAGTCTTCTGAGTGCTGGGATTACAGGCGTGCCTCACCACACCCAACTGTAATTAATGTTTTTGAGGTTTTCTTTTCCATCTACATTTTATTTTCTATTCCATATTTTTGAGGTCTTATTTCCATCTACATAGAGGTGATTTTCCATGTAAGCTAACACAATGAGATAAAGATCCCATGATTATTATACCTATTTTATTCATGGAGGAACTGAGTCCTGTAGCACTAAAGTAACTTACTAAGGTCATGTAGTTAGCAGATTTTTGAGCCATGATTCAGATGTAGTTAAATTATACAGTTCATCACTTTGCTACAGCTGCCTTTGTTATAGTGTCAGTATTGAAATGATCAGTACTAGTGCTTTTTAGGTGAGTTTTATCCATGTGCATACTCTTTACATCATTAGGTTTCAGATGGAGCTCTACGATGTTTTGCATCACTAGCTGACCGATTTACGCGTCGGGGTGTTGATCCAGCTCCATTAGCTAAGCATGGGTTAACTGAGGAGCTGTTATCTCGAATGGCTGCTGCTGGTGGTACTGTATCAGGACCATCGTCGGCATGTAAACCAAGTCGCAGCACCACAGGAGCACCTTCCACAACTGCAGATTCCAAATTAAGTAATCAGGTGTCAACAATCGTAAGTCTACTCTCAACACTTTGCAGAGGCTCTCCGGTAGTAACACATGTAAGAATGCTTTTAAAATCTGTTTTCAAATCTTTTAGAAAAAATGCTTTTGTACTATTCAGTGTGGTAAATTTTTGTCTCTCATTCTCTTTCTAGGATCTCCTGAGGTCAGAGCTTCCAGATTCAATTGAAAGTGCATTACAGGGTGATGAAAGATGTGTGCTTGATACTATGCGTTTGGTTGACCTTCTCTTGGTGCTATTATTTGAAGGACGAAAAGCTTTGCCTAAGTCTAGTGCTGGGTCTACAGGCAGAATTCCAGGACTCCGGAGATTGGATAGTTCTGGGGAGCGCTCACATCGGCAGCTTATAGACTGTATTCGAAGTAAAGATACTGACGCACTTATAGATGCAATTGACACAGGAGGTCAGAAAAATATTTTTTAAATTTAAAAACTGTGATAAGCAATTATAGATAATTTCTGGTTTCTCATTTTTGAACAGTATCCTTAGGAATTGTGGTATGCTGTGGTCAGTCCTTTCAAATTCTCTCTTCTCTCCCTGTGTATAGTTGTGTAATTACCAATGGAGTGTAAAACCTGAATAAATACTTTGTTGAATGAGTAAAACCTCTAAGAGTTTGCAATTTGCCTCTTTTATTAACTGAAGGAGATTTTTCCAATTCTAGGCTGAATTACAGGTTGAAATTAGGGCTGTTTTATCAATTAATTGAAAGCGACATGAGTAAATTATAATAATGCATAGTAAATCTTTGTAGATTTTCTGTATGAGGTGAGGAGCAAATGTAAACTTGTGAAAGGTGCTGCTGGGTTATCAGACTTTACATTTTAATGAAGCTAGTACCCCATTGAGCTGTGTGATACTTTAATTTTTTTTCTTTCTTTCCATGTATTCTTTTATTTCTAAGGTTTAAAGCCTTATGAATCCTCAGTGTTCTAAAAATTTTAGAATATTGTTTCTCAGCTGATCTTAGATTTGCTGATTTTTTGACTGCTTTATAGTTGATCTTAATATTTAAAACAATCTCTTGACTGTAGTTAATGGATTATTAATAACAATCTTTAAATCACTCAAACTGTAGAAAAGTTCAATATTATTTTGTTGGCTTTAAATATAAGGTGCTTTTTTTTTTTTCCTTTCACACTTTCAGCCTTTGAAGTAAATTTTATGGATGACGTGGGTCAGACTCTATTAAACTGGGCCTCTGCTTTTGGAACTCAGGAAATGGTAAGCTAATAGATAAAAGCTAGCATTTTAAATCAAGGATATCATCTATAATCCCAGTACTCTGCGAGGCTGAGGTAGGAGAATTGCAAGTTCAAGCATAGCCTGGGCAATTTAGTGAATTAGCGAGACCTTGTCTCCAAATAATAAAAAAGGACTGGTGATGTATTGCAGTGCACAGGCTCTGTGTTTAATTCCTAGTACCACAAAAATTAAAAAAAAAAACAAATCAAGGATAGAAGTATTAAACAACTTTATGATTCTTAATCATTTCACAGGTGGAATTTCTTTGTGAGAGAGGTGCTGATGTTAACAGGGGTCAAAGGTCATCATCATTACATTATGCTGCATGTTTTGGAAGACCTCAAGTAGCAAAGGTAAAGTCCGGTTATTTAAAATATTAATTTTTAACAATTATGTGATTCAAATTTAGACTGATACACAAACTTTTATTCTGATAACTTGTGCTGACTAGGAGTGGTGGCACATGTCTGTAATCCCAGCACTTAGGAGGCTGAGACAGGAGGATTACTACCAGCTCCAGGCCAGCCTTGGCTATATAGTGAGTTCAAGGACAGCCTTAACTACATAGTGAGACCCTATCTCAAACAAACAAACCAAAAAGTGTTGCTTCCATGCTGTCTCCGCCTACTCCACCCTGTTTTCTACTATATGTTTTTTTTGTTGTTGTTTTGTTTTGTTTGGTACCAGGGATCAAACTCATGACCTTGTACTTTCCAGGCAGGCACTTATACCACTGAGCTGATTGCCTGGCTCCTATATATGTTTTTTATTTTTTTCCCCAGTATACATATTTGTAGGGTTTTTTTTAAAAGACAAGATCTCGTCTTATTCAGGCTGGCCTCAAACTTGTAGTGATCCTCTTGTCTCAGCTTTATATATTTCGTAATACACATTCAAGTATAAACAAATATATATGCTTATTTCCTCCTTTCCATATGCAAAATATATATACACCAATCTGTACTTTATTTCTTTAACTTCAGATATTTTGAAGACTGCTCCCATATTAGTAGATAGAGAACTTTTTTATATCTACATACCTAGTCTAGGTAGATTACACTACAAGTTAATTCAGCCAGCCAGTTTTTAGTGAACATGTAGTTATTTCTAATTTCCTACCTTTGACCATAAATAAATTTGTATATATTTCTATAATTTCTGTTCATAAGTTAGGGAAATACTGTTCGCACAAGAACTGTTTCTTTGACTCCTACTTTGGAGATTTATTTTTACAGGTAGAAAATTAAGATCCAGAGAGGTAAAATGAAAAAGGTTAAATTACATGTACGATCCAAGGCTCTAGAATCTGTCTGGTGAATTAATTTGGCATAGTGCAAGGTAGTCCACTCTGAACTCAGGCATCAGGCATACATGGATTCACATTTCAACTCATGCACAGTTAGGGCTGTGTGATGTTGGACAGGCTTTTAAAGTTGGACTTGCAGTTTTGTCTGTAAAATGGATATGTATATATTCCCAGCGAGATCATTGTGAGAATTAGAAGAAAATTACTTGGAAAGCAATTATTGTAGTAGTCAGAACATTTCAGATGTTCAAATGATAGCTGCTGTTATAGTTACATTTATACTACAGATACTCCTTTGTTTAACACCTACCTGTGTAAAGACTGTGTGGACTTATGACCTGTCTTTTTTTTTTGTACAGTTTTATACATCTTGTGTATAGAGCCTCAATTGGTTTTTTTGGTACAGTATACTTTGTTTACACAATATTGTAATTTCTGCTGATTGTACTGTACCGTAGTTTTGTGTTCTGTAATACATTACAATACTGCATGTAAGAGTTAATGCAAATAAAAGTAAAGTCATCACATCAGAGTTTTCCTTGGACCATTTCTTTGTTCTGAATATTGTAACACGCATACTATCTACAATTCATTTATCCACTGATTCAGTTGCAAGAACAGAACTCAGTCATTAAACAAGGAATGTCTGTGCATTAAGTTTGTTTTTTTGTTTTTTTTTGAGTTAAGATTTTTGGTAACAACTTTGTAGCTTTCTTGCTTGGAAAGGTGGTCACTTCAAGTTTGAAATCTGTTTGAATCAGTTTAAACTGGTTAGTTCTTAGTGTGATGATTAAGTAATAATGAGTGAGCAAAGCAGATTTTATAGTTTCTATTTTAAGGTAAGATTTAGTGTTAGAGATTGAACCCTGGGGCTTGTGCATGCTAGGCAAGTACATTGCCACTGAATCACATCTCCAGTTCTATTTCAGGTATTTTAATTAACCAACCATTTAATTAAAAAGTTTTTATTGAGCTGTTTTGATTCAATCACATAGTCTCAGCAAGGGATTATGAAAGGTTTAGGATGATACTAGTGGTAATAGAGGAAAGATAGTTCTTGTTAACTTTTTGGGTCAAAGAAATGACTTATTAGTTGACATTGTGTAAGAATCAATGAAAGTGATTACCAGTTCAAAAACTGAATAGTATCTCTGTAAAGAAATTGGGAAACTGAGTGTGCTGGCCCATGCCTATAATCCCAGCACTAGGGAGTTTGAGGCAGGAGGATCTCCGTAAATTCGAGGCCAGCCTAGGCTACAAAGTGAGTTTAAGGCCAGCCTGTACTGCATAGTGAAACCTTTTCTCAAAAAGACCAAAAAAAAAAAAAGGAAAAGAAAAGAAATTGGGAGAACAGATTTATATGATGGAAGTGACAAGTTTAGATTGGAACATAATTTAACTTGAGGGATAATAACCAAGTGAAATTAACCTATAATCTTCAAAATAAGAATAGCTGGTTTTAAGGTGATTAGTATAAAAGCAGAGATTTGGGTTAGTACCGATGTGGTTAGTTCTGGAAAATATTTAGATTGCAGAGTTGAGTATCAAAGAAAAAAGGTATTGTATTCAAATTAAATGCTTTTCTTCTTAAGACTCTGTTACGGCATGGTGCAAATCCGGATCTGAGAGATGAAGATGGAAAAACTCCGTTAGATAAAGCTCGAGAAAGGGGCCATAGTGAAGTAGTAGCTATTCTTCAGTCTCCAGGTGAGTAGTAAATTCTTTCCTTCTAGGCCACCTGGTGTCACTTTTCTGTTTCAGTTCCACAGAAGTAGCTATTTATAGACACATTCACAGAATAAAGTAATCCTTTAAAGTACAATAATCATATACCTATATGTATCCTTACTTTTTTTTTTTTGTGTCACCAGGGATTGAACTCACAACCTCACACCTGCCAGGACAGGCGCTTAAGCCACTGAACCAAACTCCCAGCCCTGGTTTTTTGAGGCAGGGTCGCACTAGGTAGCTCAGGCCGGCCTTGAGCTTGCGTTGTAGCCCAAGCTGGCCTCAAACTCACAACGCTCCTCCTACCTCAGCCTCCTGAGTGCTGGGATTAAAGGTGTGCGCCACCATACCCAACTTGTATCCTTACTTTTCAGAAATCTTTAATAGTTTATGTTGTAAGTTCTATGTTCTTAAGATTGTGGCTGCACGAATCCAGAATGACCAAAACCTAAAGTTCAAAGGATTTAGGGATAGCCAAATAAAGAATAATTGGATATTATTTAAATGAGGTAATCTAGCCAGTTTTTGTTTTGTTGTTTTTTGAGTTAAGGTCTCATTATAGTTCAGGCTGGCCTTGAGCTCATGAGGTAGCCCAGACTGGCCTTAGATTTGCAGTGATCCTCCTGCCTCAGCCTCCCTCCCAAGTGCAGGGATTATAGAGGTGTACCACCACACCCAGCAGTTTTGACCAAATTTTTTTTTTTTTTTTTTTTTTTGTGGCACTGGGGATCCAACTCACACTCTCGCGCCTGCCAGGCAGGCGCTTAAGCTGCTGAGCCAAACTCCCGGCCCTAGTTTTTTGAGACAGGGTTGCGCTATGTAGTTCAGGCCAGCCTTGCACTCATGTTGTAACCCAAGCGGGCCTCGAACTCACAGCACTCCGCCTACTCAGCCTCCCGAGTGTTGGGATTAAAGGCGTGCACCACTTCGCCCAGCTAGTCTGACCAAATTTTTAAGTTTTCGCAGAATTAATGAATGCAGAGTTTCTGTGAAATACTTTTTTAAAATTATATGGCATATTCAAAATTATCTTCTTTAAGCCGGGCCTGAGCTACATAGTGCGACCCTGCCTCAAAAAACTAGAGCCAGGAATTTGGCTTAGTGGCTTAAGTGCCTGTCTGGCAGGCAGGAGGTTGTGTGTTCGATCCCTGATGCCACAAAAAAACGCAAAAAACAAAATTATCGTCTTTAATGTTCTTAAAAACACTGTCAATAGATATAGTGCCCTAATTTCAGTTTACTGTTAGTCAGATGATCATGTGTTTTTTTGCTTTTTCTTTTCTTTTTTCTCAGTACTGGGGATCAAACCTAGGGATGCTTGCATACTAGGCAAGTGCCTTACCACTAAGCTATATTCCTAGCTCCTAAATAATTTGTAGTATCCAATAAAGTGGGTATTATGTTCAGGTTTATTTTCCTTAGAAATTAATCTAATTTTTTGTTGTGCTGGGGATCAAACTCAGGACCTTGTGCATGCCAGACAACAACTCTACCACTGTACCACATCCTCAGCCCATTATTTTCCTTAGAGAAAGTTTTCAAAAAAATATTTTTTTAAACAGTACTTTATCTGCAGGTGATTGGATGTGTCCAGTTAATAAAGGAGATGATAAGAAAAAGAAAGATACAAACAAAGATGAAGAAGAATGTAATGAGCCCAAAGGAGACCCAGAAATGGCACCAATATACTTGAAAAGGTTATTGCCAGTGTTTGCACAAACATTTCAGCAGACTATGCTGCCTTCAATAAGGTAAGTATTCATACTCTTTGTATTTGTTATTAAAATTACACCAATTACATGATTTATTTATCTCCATTTTCTAGAATGACTTGAATTTTAATGTTAAAAAGATATAGTAAGAATAAAAATTAGATTGGAAGTTAGAAAGTCATAGTATCTTTTCTTCTAGTGATCTGTTTTAAGAACAAGTGTTTGAAAAAATCAAGATCAAGCCGGGTGTGGTGGTGCACACCTATAATCCCAGCACTCAGGGAGGCTGAGGCAGGAGGATTGTTGCAAGTTTGGGACCAGCCTGGGCTACAAAGTGATGTCAAGACCAACCTGAACTGCATAGTGAGACCCTGTCTCAAAAAAAAACAAAAGAAAAGGAAGAAAATTCGCATTGAGCTCTGTGGAGGCCTATTGACAGGGTCAGTGTGAGATGGCCACTAGAAGAGTTACACACTTGACTTGGCTCTTGTTTACTATACCTTTGCAAGTTTGTGGGGAAAATAACAATACACAGTGGTAGATGACAGCAGGATATCTGTATGCCTGAGAACTCTGATGAAATGTGTTGTCTGTCACCTACCTCTCTGTATTGTTACTTATTTCCTCACTAGCTTGCAGAGAGTTAGGATTAAAGGCTACTTATTAATTTTCTAGGCTGACATTTGGAAGTATGAGAGGGGAACAATATGCACAGATAATATGGAGGTGCAAATGAATCCATTGGCAAGTCAGTAGTGTGGTCCAAGCTACTCTGTAATTGCTACACTAGCCTCTTAACTAGTTTTTCTTTCTCTCTTGGCCTTCTATAATCTATTCATATACATTAGGCTGAATTATATTTTAAATTTTTATTTAAAATTTAAATTACTGGCATTCTATTTCAACACTATAGATTTTGATTGGCCATGAATAAAATTGTACTTTACTTTGTAGCCCAGGCTGGTCTCAAACTCACAATGATCTCCTGCCTCAGCTTCCCGAGTGCTGGGATTAAAGGCGTGTACCACCACACCCCGCTAAGATTTGTATTGTTTTAAAAAATGAACAAGTTTCACTTTTGAATTTTAGCGCTTGCAATTTTTGGTCACTTTTGTGCAAGCCATCGTTCGTTTTTTCTTTCTGTTTTTTTTTTTTTTTTTTTTTTTTTTTTTTTTTTTTTTTTTTTTTTTTTTTTTTTTTTTTTTTTTTGGTACCAGGAATTGAACTCAGGACCTTGTGCTTGTCAGGCAGGTGCTGAACAAGTGTAATTTTTAACAAGAAAATTTTAGAAAACTTGCCATCCTTGGGCCGGAAGTTTGGCTCAGTGGCTTAGGCGCCTGTCTGGCAGGCATGAGCTTGTGAGTTCAATCCCCAGTGCCGCAAAAAAAAAAAAAAAAAAAAAAAAAAAAAAAAAAA
>RJWM01044288.1:0-13343 GCA_004363535.1 Dasyprocta punctata | reverse complement strand
CTCAAAAAAAATAGAGCCTGGAGTTTAGCTCAGTGGCTTAAGCGCCTGTCTGGCAGCGCGAGATTGTGAGTTTGATCCTTGGTACTATATATATATATATATATATATATACTGTACTTGCCCTTTGCTTTTATTTAAGAGGAGTTTTAATGTCTTATTTTTATCTCTAATTGTATTTGTTAGGTTTCTTGATCCCCCCCCCACTTTCTCTCTTTCTTTTCCTCTCCTTAGTCTGGGTAAAAGTTTATTAACTTTCATTCTCTTTTCAAAGAACCAACTTTAGGCCAGGTGTGCTAGTGTACACCTGTAATCCCAGCACTCAGTAGGCAGAGGCAGGTGGACTGCTGAGAGTTCATGGCCAGCCTGATCTATATAGTGAGACCATGCCTCAAAAAGCAAAAAGCAATAAAATCCAGAACCAACTTTTTGTTTCATTATCTATTATATTCCTTTAATTTTTTATTTCTTTTATTTCTGCTTCTATGTTTTAGATATTGGGGATTGAACCCATGGTGCCCCACATCCTAGTCAGGGCATCCCAGCCAATTTTCATTTTTTATTTTGAGACAGGGTCTTTCAAAATTTCCCAGACTGACCTTGAATTTGCTATCCTCTTGTCAAATAGCTGGGATTACAAGCATGTGCACATTTGGCTCTTCTAGGAGTTTTTTTATTTCTTTCCTTCTACTTACTTGGGGTTTAGTTTCTCTTATTTTTCCATGAGCTTGAGATCTGTCATTAGGTTATTTATTTGAGACCTTTCTACTTTTTTTTATATCGCATTCATTGCTATAATCTTCCCTTGTGGTACTGTTTTTGCTATATTCCTTGGGTTTTGGTATGTTTTACTTCCATTTTTACTTGACTCAGGATTTTTTAAATTTCCCCTTTCACTTCTTCAATGATCCATGGTTCATTCAAAAGTAGGTTGTTCAGTCTCCACATGATTGCATACTTCCTGCAGTTTCTCTTCCCATTTATTTCTACTATATTTCCATTAGGATCAGAGAAGATGCATGATATTATTTCACTTGGGGGGGGATACTGGAGATGAAATCCAGGGCCTTTTCACTGAGTTACATTACTGGGCCTTTTTTCACTTTTTACTTTGACACAGGGTCTTGCTAAGTTTCTAAACTGACCAGTCTGGGTTTGAACTTTTGATCCTCTTGTCTCAGTCTTCCAGAGATCTGAGATTACAGGCATGAACCCACGATGCTTGACTTTGAATCTTTTTTAAGACTTCTTGTATGGTCTGATATATGGTTTATTCTACAAATAGTTCCATCACTAATATAAAGATATTTTGCTGTTATTGGATGTAATAATCTGTAACTTTTTATTAAGTCCTTTTGGTCTATATATTAATAAAGCTCTGCTATTCCTTGAGTTTTCTCCCTGAAAGAATCTATGAGAAAGAAGTATTGAAGTCCACCATTAATATTATATTGCGGCCCATCTCTCTTTTTAGGTCAACAAGTATTTATTTTGTGAAATTTGGACTTTTGGTATTCAGTGCATACATACTTATAATTGTTAAGTCTGATTGTTGACTTGATTCCTTCATCATTATATGTACAATGACTTTTTTCCCTGATACTGGGGATTGAACCCAAGGCCGTTGCTCTCAGCTAGATCTCAGCCACTGAGGCAGTGCAGTAGAATGCTTGTGGGGTCCTGAAGATGATAGTTCACAGGGGTTTCTGATCCTCAGAGCACTACTAATGCAGAAAATAGGTTGTTTCTCACCCTGGGAGGTCCCAGGGAGATACAGTACACTTTTCTCCAAAGCCAGCCTGCTGTGAAATCTGCAGCACTTGTTAATTTAGGTTGTGAGTCTGTAAGGTGCTGGTTTGATGCAGAGCTGAGACTGTTTCTCTGAGAGGAAGAGAGGTGAATCTCCCACTATTGGGAGCTGATAAGGCTTCCAATCTTATTGATAAGTTTACAGAAAAAGGATTAAAGACATAATGTAATATGGTTTGTGGGGATCCAGGAAGGTCAGAGCTCTCTTGGAGTAAAGGCAAAGACTTCTCTGGACTCTCAGTGTTTATTGGATCCTTAACAAATCAGGGGAGTGCAGGGAAGTGGAGGGCCTATCTGAGGCAAAAGGTGTCAGAAAATGAGCAAGGCCTTGAGCAGTTAGAACAAAGACATTCCAAGCAGTAAATCTTGCTAACTGTGAGAACTGTCTTATCTCTTAGGTTGGCAGTTACTGCCCTGGAATAGTAGTGAGAGCCAAATGTCCTCAGCTTCGATCTTATCTTGCCTTCAGAGATGTTACAATGTCACAGACCACTGAAGGTCTCTACTGGGACTGTTGGTGTAGAGAGTTATATTTTCTGCATGCCAGTCACTAGCTCTTAGGGCAAGTCAACAGGCCTGGGACAGACTCACAAGTAAATATAGAAAAATCAATAGAGTAATTCTAATGCCTGCTCAGCACCACTTCAAAGTGGTCTTTGTCATCCCTCCCACAATATAACATCATGTGACGGTGCTGGGACACTGCTTCTCTTGCCATGCTATATGCTTATATTCTCTGGGTTTCCCCAGGTGTCCGTCTGTCTGCCGGTGAATTTCAGTGCTGTCCCACAGCTGTTCTCCTCCATGTGTCACTACATACCTGTTGCTTTGGTTCTGCCCTATTGTTATGGTTTATGTCTAGATATTCCCCCCGCAAAGCCTCATGTGGTCATAAATAGGGCTTTTTCAGAGGTAGCTAGATCTAGAGTGTGTGATCCTGGGATTAAGGGTGTGAGTGCTACACCCAACTGAGGGCACATAGATGGCATAAAATATAAGGGACAGAAAGAGGGCTAACGTGCTCTCAATTTTCTGCTTATCAGGAAATAATTTTTCTCTGCAATGCCCCTCTGCCATGGCATTGTGCCTTTGCTGCAACCAGGATGGCTCTCGATGTTCACAAGGGAAAGACCACAAAAGGATGGGAAAATAAAGAAAAGATAAAAGCTGAGGTCAGGTGGAGCACTCTCTCTCCCGATGGGAGCAAAGGAACTACCCGCCTAAAGCAGTGCATTTATTTTATACATTTAGCAATCTAATATCACATGACACCCCTTGCCTAGTAATCTGGGTGTATGGCAACCTAAGGGCTTGATTTTGGGGCCTGGAGTCACTTGTTTCTGCAGCTCCGCCTGGGTGATCTTTGTTCTCAGATGTGGCTTGTCTTGACCCCTCAGGTGCAGTCAAGTTTCAGCTTCAGCCCCTCCCAACATGCCTGGAATCCAGCTGACTAGGGACTGAAGCCTATAAACTGTAAGCCAAATAAGCCTTCCCGCCTTTAACTTTGGGTGTCAGGTATTTTGTTTCAGCAATGAGAAAACTACCTAAGACACATGTGGAGGAGCAAGCAAGTGCTGAGGCCTTTATTTTACTGTCTTTCTAAATGCCTTCCAATAGATGAATGAAGAAACAAAATGTGCTGCATTCATACAATGAAATATTATTCACCCATATAAAGAAATAAAGGCCTCATACATGCTATAACATGGATGAAATTCAAAGTCATTTTGGTAACTGGAATAAGCCAGTCACAAGTGGCACAAATTATGCATATTTGATTCTACTTATATGAATACAAATTCTACAGAGACATGATGTAGATAAGTGATTACTGTTGCCTGGGCAGAGGAAAGAGATTCCATTTGACTACATACTGGGTATGGGGTCTTAAACTGGAATAATGAATTTCAGGAACTGGTTGTTGGTGATGTTTGCGCATTTATGTAAATGAATTTAATGCCACTAAATTACACATTTCAAAGGGATTAAAATGAGCCAGGCGTGGTGGCACACGCCTTTAATCCCAGCACTCTGGAGGCTGAGATAGTTGGAGCGTTGTGAGTTTGAGGCCGGCTTGGGCTACAACGTGAGCAAGGCCAACATGAACTAAATAGTGCGACTCTGCCTCAGAAAAAATAGGGCCGGGGGTTTGGTCAGTCACTTAAGTGTCTGGTTGGCAGTAGGCACGAGGTTGTGAGTTCAATCCATGGTACCGACAAAAAAAAAGGGGGGGGATTAAAATGGCATGTGTCATGTTATATCTCTATAATTGCAATAAAAATCAGCAAAGGATGTGAATAGACAGCTCTCCACAGATGACCAACAAGAAAATTTGGCCAGTATCATTAGTCATTAGGGAAATAGAAATTGAAAGCACAATTAGCTGCTAATTGCCTTCCACTAGGAGACTTATAATTAAAAAAATACAACAGCAAGTGTTTACCCTCATATATTGTGAGAAGGATTGTTAAATAGCATAGCTAATTTGGCAACCCTCTGCCCTTTCCTCAAAAAGTTAAACATTGTTAATATATGGCCCAGCAATTTCACTGCTAGATCTATACACAAAACAAAATAAAAATACATTTTTCTTTGAGACAGGGTCTCACTATGTGGTACAGGTTGGTATTGAACTCACATATATAGTCCAGGCTCGCCTCGAAGTCATGGTGATCCTCCTGCCTCAGCCTCCCAAATGCTGGGATTAGAGGTGTGTGCCACCATGCCCAGCAAAAACCAAAAATTTGTACATGAATGTGAATAGAAGTGTTATTCATTGTAGCCAAATAGTGAAACCACTCAAGTGTCCACCAACTGGTCAATGGATGAATAAAATTTGTTCCATCCATAAAATAGATTATCAGTCAGCCTTAAACATGAAACACGCATTCTACATGATGAACCTTGAAAACTTCATGCTAAATGAAATAAGACCTTTGCAAAACAGTACATATAATATATGGCATTTATGTAAAACATCCAGCATAGGCAAATCCAAGAGCAATAGAAAATGCATTAATGAGTCAGGTATGGTGGTAGATGCCTACAATTTCAATTATTTGGGAGGCTGAGGTCAGAGAAACACAAACTTGAGGCCAGCCTGTGCAACGCAGTGAGACTTTATCTCAAAACATAAAGTACACTAGTGGTTGCCTGAGACCAGGTAGAGAGGTTGCGGGGTAGGGGTAGGACATGGTGTTTCACTGATAAGGAGTACAACACTTACTTTTGGTGGGGAACACTGTTCTAAAATTAGATGATGTAGATGGTGAAAATGATCACAATGCGTGCATGTCTACCAATAAAACACATCCATCTGTATAATTAACAAAAACAGAAAAGATAAAATAGATACAATAAAATTAGATAATGGTGATGGTAAACAACTTTGAAATATAATAAAAACTATAGAATTGTACATGATAAAAAGGAAAAAATTTATGAGTTGTGAATTATATTTGAGTAGAGCTGTTATTTACAAACACTAGTTTGTTCATAAATATTTTCTTACTGAATATTATTTGAAGGCAAAGTCTAAATGAAAACAATAAAACCAGTAACCTGCATATAAAATTATAGTGTTTCATTGTAGATGCCTCATTTTAAGAGAAGCATTGGTGGAGTATTTCTAGAGGAAATGCAGCTGATAAAGGAGTAGATCTCATGAGGAATAATTTAAAGCAAAAGTTGCTGTTTATACAAGAAATACATAGTCAGGGGCCATGAGTGTTTCTTCAACTACCTGAAAGTCAACCATGTTTAAAAAAAAGGATTAGGCTGGAGGCAGGAATACAGCTCAGCAGTATAGCGCCTCCCTGGCAAGTGCAAGGTCCTGAGTTCGATTCCTGTTACCACAAAAAAAAAAAGGATTAGCCTACCACTGTGTTTCCCCACATTTGGAATTTAAACCAATGGATCGAAACTATGTTTGTACAGCATGAGGAGTGGGCTGTCTTGAGAAACAATAAAGATCCTGTCACTTAATGATCCTCAAATCAGCGGAAATTTGTCACTAGTCAGGGACTTTGAAGAGGTAAATTCTCCAGGATGGGAGACATTAAACTAGAAGGTATGAACGACCTGAGGTAGGATGGCAGATATAAAATATGTATAAAGGAGACAAGGGAATCACAGCTAAAAGTTGTACAGTTGAGAACACTGGGACTTCCCAGATCCAGGCAAAGTTAACCAAGGTGACTCATACCAGCATTCTCTTGGTGAAATTTAGGTTTCTTTCCTTTCAGACCCATCAGATCCAAAATTCCTCAGGAATACTGTAAGTCTGTAAATTGACTTAATTGGAAAATTAAAGAGCAGGAATCTGATCCTAAAATAAAGGAACGGGTTGGGAGTATTCAAAAAATGCCAAAATTATCCACCTTAAAGGAATACTAGACTCATATCTGTGATAAGGGCTAGTACCCATCTGGGAGTGGGTCAACTTTTTCCAGGGTTTCCACCCCCTTGAGAGGAGCGAAACTGTTCCCAGTTTCAAAATATAATGTGTTTCTCTCGCCCAGTCTCTCTCTCCCTTCTTGCCTCTCTCCCCCAACCTGTTTCTTTGAGTGTGTACTTTTAAATTCCTGCCTAGTAAAACTCCTCCTGTTCCATTTGCTGACTAGTGCTGAAAATTCTGTTTTCTGGGATGGGAGTCAGCAAACCTGCAAACCTGTTCTATGAGTAGAGTGGGTTATGTCCACTCTCAACTTCAGGAAACTCCTTGGATCCTATCACATCACATGATCCTTTCCAGTTCCAGAATTTGGTGTTTTTAAGTTCAGTTTCTAAAATTTATTTTCACTATGCACTTACATAGCCCCTAGGAAAAGTGCTTTTTATAGGAAAAAATGCTTTTTGTACTTAAGAATGAATAAATCTTTAAAAGTACTTAATAAAATCTGAAGAGAGTTTCTTGTAGACAGGATACATTTGGATCATGGTTTTTGTTTTTAAATCCATTCAGCCAATCTGTCTTAGGAGATACATTTACATCACTTACACTGAAAGTCATTCCTGATAGTCTAGAACTCGAGTGTGGTATTTTATAATTTGCTTTCTGTTTATTAATTCTGCTTCTTGTTCCTCTGTTCCTGTTTCCTTGCCTTTCTGCAGATTACCTGAATTTATTTAGAACAGCATTTTGGTTCATCTATATGTTTCACGTGACGTATAATTTTAGTGCTTACTTAAGTTGTTACAATACATAAATTAATCCATCCCCATTCTATCAGCATTGAGGTTTTAAACCATTTCCTGTTGTGTCAAAATCTTTGTTCCACAAACTTCTGTTTAAACTCCTATCTACAAATCTGTTCAATACTTCTGCCACATGTACAGAGCAACACACGACATGAGGTAGTTTTTGTTGCTTCCAGCATCAAACATAATTTTTAAAAAACTCATCAGGAGGATAATGTGATACATTCAACCCTATTTTTGCTCATTATGGCTTTCATTTTATTTTCTGAAGTGCCATTTTCCTCCAATTATCATTTCCTACTCGTTTAGGGGAATTCTTTTAGCCATTCCTGAAGGGTGGTCTGCTGGTCACAAATTCTCTTAATCTTCTGATTTCTAAGGATGTGTTTGCTTCCCCTTAATTCCTAAAAGGATGTATTAATAGATGTAGAATCTGTGTTTGGCAGCAGTTGGGAAAACAGAATCCCCAAACCCTGCCCTGCGCTACTGTGTCTCCTGTTTCCTTGATGCTCTGGTTTTGCCTGTTTTGGATTTTTAAAAAACTCAATCAGGCAGGTAGGACCACGGGCCGTGTGTGTGCGAATCTGCAGGGCTTCTTAAAACAATCGTGCGGGGATACCTTAGAGACCTTCGGGGCTGAGGGTGAACAGGCATTGCAACGGGGCCAACTCAGGTCAGTCTTTGGTAAAACTGGGATGGGGTCGCGGAGAGCGCTTTGAAAGTCACAACCATCAGGAAATCCGAGCATTTCTTTGCTTTACTAAGTAGTCTGAAAAAACGCAGTCAGGTCTGGTTCGGGATTGGTTTACACAGATCAATGATTACACGAAACCGCGAAATGGCTGTGAAGCACGTCAACAGAAAAGGCCATAAATAAGGTAGATGAAAGCCAGAACGCTTGTGTGGCGAACAGGGCACACAGCAGGTTAAGAGGCGCGCTTAGAAAGGGAAATTCCCGGGTAAGGACGGACTCGCCATCAGCGAATGCGCCAGGAAGGAGCGCGACGCACGGCTGCGGGAGTGGTGTCACCCGCGCTGCAGTCCCCGAGCTAAAGGAGGAGAAATGCGATTTAAGGCCCAAGGGGTTGGCCGGCCGGCCGGCTTTTCTGGGGGAGGCTTCGGGAGAAGGCCGCTGGCGTGAGTGTGCGGGTGTTTCTAGAGGGATCTCCCAGCGCACCATCAGCGTGGTGCTCCAGACCAGTCAGCCCTCCACTCCACCACACCCTTAGGATTTCTGCTGCGTGATCCCTGGCGGCCACACCTTCCAGTGGGTCCTGGCCTCGGGCTGTGCCTGTGAGCTGGGGAGGGGGCGGGGCTGGCCCCTGGGGCGGCATCCGCGGGGAGGGGCTCTTGCGGCAGAGTCCTCCCCTTGGCTGGAGCCTTGTGGGCGTGGCTTAGGAGTGGGCGGGGTTATCTTCAGGACGGCCCCCTCCCGGGGCTGTGGCCACTAGGCGGCTCCTGGCAGGGGGCGGGGCCGCCCTGGGGGCGGAGCTATACTGAGAGCGGTCGCGGGAGGAGGCTGAGGGGGCGCTGTGCTGGTCGCCGGCCGCGGGTCCCGGGCGGGAGAAGGGGCGGAGGCGGTGGCGGCTGCAGAGGCCGGAGCCCGGCGGGGGCGGGGGCGGAGGCGGAGGCGGGGGCGGGGGCGGGGAGCCGGAGGGCGGGGCTCCGGGCGGCTTGGGGCGCCCCGGGACTCGCGTCCCGCTGTCCTCTGGGCTCGCGCTCCTGCGGGTCGCCAGGTCGGCGGGGCGGGCGGCAGCCGTGGCCCATGGCGGCGTCCGCGGCTCTGTCGGCGGCGGCGGCGGCGGCGGCCCTGTCGGGCCTGGCGGTGCGGCTGTCGCGCTCCGCGGCGGTGCGCGGCTCCTACGGCGCCTTCTGCAAGGGACTCACGCGCACGCTGCTCACCTTCTTCGACCTGGCCTGGCGGCTGCGCTCCAACTTCCCCTACTTCTACGTGGTGGCCTCGGTGATGCTCAACGTGCGCCTGCAGGTGCGGATCGAGTGAGCGCCGCGACGGTGGCGCTGGCGGTGGCGGTGGCTGCGGCGGCCGGGCCGGCGGGAGGGAGACTCACCCGCCCCACTGCGCAGGGCCTGGACGCTGCAGGAAGGACAGCGGGGCCGCCCTGGCTACCGGCACGCGGAGGGGGGCGGAGGCGGCACGGCCTGAGGCCTTTGCCCTGGACCTCCCCGGCGGGGCGACGGCCACGGGGCCTCGACACCGGAGCCCGGACTCCGCCCGCGCCGCCTGCAGGAACCCACGCAACGGCTCCTTGCCAGTGGGCTCGCGAAAATTGTTCGGGTCCAGCCGACCTGTTGCCTCACAGTGGCCGAAGGAGGTAACCAGAAGAGACGAATTCTTCTGCAGCAGCTTGATTTCCAGGCCCTGCACGGAAAGGTAGGAGGCCACAGGCTCGAATGGGAGCTGGGCGATGTCCGCCGTCTCGACCTCTAGACGTTGAGGCTTCTGATGATTTGGGAGAAATAGCGACGACAGCCTGGAAGAGCAGCCCAAAAAGCTACCCAGCTGAGCCGGGGAAAGCATAGGCAGGCGCCCCTCTGCTCCCTTGTCGTGAGTCCACCATGGGCATCGCAGAGGGTCAGGCCATCGCCAACACAGGGACAAGAGCCCCCTTCAGCCCGTCTCCCAGCCCTGCCCCCTTACTCTGAGGTCTGGGTGATGTCACCTGAACCCTTGGCAATAAGGGAGAAGAGGCCAGAGAAGTCCAGGGAAGGCTTGGGGAGAATAGATTTGCCCACCCTTCTCCTGCTCCTCTCAGGTCAGGTGGAGAATACTGCTTGTCTTTGCATCCAAACCCTGGTGTCTGCTGCGCAGTCCTCTGGTCCCTGGACCTCGCTACAGCTCTCCACAGCCCTTCCCCAAACTGTCTCCTGCCTTGCATTTGGGAACAGGGGGAATGGCTTCTCCTGCACCTGTTGTACCCCTGGCACCCCTAGCCACACCTGAGGACAACTTGGAGCCAGAAAAGAGTGGGAAAGATGCTCCTGCCTGTGCCCTATTCCTGGTCTTGCTCCTTGGCCCTGTCAGCCCAGGTCCCTTCAGGGGCTACCTCTGCCCTCCCAGGCACACAGAAGCCCATCCTCTAGCCATGGAGTACCCAAGGGATTTGAGCCAATGTGAGGAGGCCTCTGAGCCAGCAGCAGTGCCCAGACAGGTGGGGAGGGCAACTGGAGAAGAGGGTTGCAGAGGAGGCCACAAGGAGATCAAGACCCTTCTCCATGGCCACGCAGCTCTAAAGTCTCCTCTTTCTTTCTTTTTCAGATCATGGTCTTTATGGATGGTTTCCTGCTCCTTTGGCTTTATCAAGAGTCAGTTCCTAGTCCAGCAGCTGCCTGGGGAGCAGCAGAGTGAAGGGCCTGCCCAGGAGAGGCCTTCCTGACAGGGGCCCCACACGGGCCAGGCACGGAGGAGTGGGGTGCGCTGGGCCAGGAGACCTCCTAGCAACACTGTGAGGGAGGTGTATTCTCCCACCTAATGAACCTAATGGAGCTCTGGGAAGGGGCTGGGTTTGGAGCTTGTCACACAGACAGGAGGGGATGGAGCTGAGCTGGCCCCTGCACTGGAGCTTACCTACACCTTCTGCAGGCTTCTCCCAGACCTGACAGGGGAGGGAGGGAACACAGAGCTCCCAGGGCACTGAGGGGCAGAGAGGTGCAGGGGTAGGGAATCTGGGAATCTGGCTTTTCTTGAACAGAGATCAGGGGTCACAGGAAATACAGAACTGCAAGCTGAAGTGGAGGACAAGAGGTGGGACTTGTTGTCCTAGGACTTGGGGAGCCAAGTCCTCCCCTGGAACCTATCCTCCCCACCCTACCCGGGCTTGTCCAAAGGCCCCTCTGCAGTTGTGTGACTCAAGCCTCCTAGTTTGGTGGTAGAGTGTGAATGATGGTGGCCATGTGGCTCTGGGGACTTGAGGTGACCAGGTGGTTAAAGAGATATACCTGGGCTCAGATAGGGCCGAGACCCATGGCATGACTCCATCTCTGTCCCCAGACTCAGACTCCCATCCCCAGGATCACATGGGATAAATCTCATCCCCATTGATTGGGTTGCGCCTGGAGAGTAACTGGGGGCCCAGAGCAGCCAGGTGCTGCCCAAGGAGACTAATTGTCCAGGAGCCACCCAGGGAGCACCCTTTCCAGTTCCCATTCCCTCAGCTCCCTTGGCAGCAGGAGCTGGAGGCCCACGCACTGCTCAGTTCCTGGGATTGAAACCTGCTGCGCCAGGGTCAGAGTGGCGCAGCCTCCTACCATCTCCCCTCAGCTGCCCATTGGAGCCCAGGTCCTGGACGAAGATCTTGGTCTGTCTCACCCCAAAAACAAAAGCTGGAAGGCTGCTGTCACTTGCTCCCTGAGGTTTCCCACAGCCCGGGCCTGATGGCTTTCTTCTGCATGCCACATCTCCCCCAAGCACCAGGTCCGGCTGGTCGCTCTTGTTCTCCCACCCCTGTCTCCCCAGAGCCCCCTCTGGTGATCTTTCAGCCTCTGCCCCCATCCACAGGTGCTCTCCGGGAGCCGCCTGTGAGAGGCAGGAGCCACACAGGGCTGGAGAAGGGGAAGGCAGGAGCGAGGGCCTGCTAGGGTCTGCTGCCCAGATGTGGCCCTTTCCAACCCTGGTCCCACCCTGAGTGACAGGACCCCCAGCTCTAGCTTCTTCCTGGGCCAGCCTGGAAGGATAGAGGAAGGGCCTTCACTGAGTGTGCACATTTGGGTGTGTGCGTGTGGGTACGTGTGCACATGGGAGCAGCGTGTGCATGCGGATGCTTTTGAGTGGGGTGGGGGTGGAGCTGATGAGGAGGAGTAGCCATTCTTGGTGCCCAGCCTGCCCTGTGCCAGGGCCCAACTGGGGCCTTGGTGGCCCTCCGCACAGGCAGGGAGGGGCACGCAGTTTCCAGACCCCACCCTTGGGGGCCACCGCTGGAGGCCCCACACTGGCCCAGAGCCCTAGCATGGCCTGTGACTGGCTGTGCCCTAAGTGATCCTCAAGAGAGGGCAGGGAGCAGGCTCAACCTCGTGTTCCCGGCACTGCCCTGGCCTTGAGTACTTGGCAAACTGCTTCCCCACTTCTCCTGCGGCCCTGCTTTCTCTCCCCCTCGGGCCCCTTGCTGCGTGATGGGGTCTCGATGCACTTTATTTATTTGCGGTCTGTTCCAGGCAGTAGAACTTCTACAGATGCAGATGTGGCCTGGATGATTCCGTTTCTGTGTGATGTGCTCTGCACTGGCCAGCACTGCCCGTCAGAAAGCTTGTCTTGTTTCTGGTGTTGTCATGTCTTGTCTCCCCAAGTGAAAAAGAAAGTCCTTGAGTTCAGTGCACTGCAATTCTGACTGGAGGCCTCCTGTTTCTGCTGGGCATGATGGCGTAACCTTGGGATGGGGTAGTCACCAGCTCTGGGCCCAGGAGCTGGGGGCCTCCGAGAGCCTGGTATGGGCGTGCAGGTGACCTGCTCAGAACCCCTGCCTCCACCTAAGAGGGCAGCAGCAGAGCCTGGCCCAGGACAGGGCAGTTGCTCCTGTTCCCATCCTTGGTCAAACCTGCAGCAAGTCTGTCTGTCTATCTAAGAGCTGGGCGTTCAAAGCGCTCAGTGCAGGTGAACCTTGAGGATAAAGTGGAGTGAAGCTGACTGCCTGCAGGTCATTTTGTGCAGCCCAGAGTTGTCCCTGGAGCAGCAGGTGATGAAGTCACCACTGCCTCCACATGGGCAGGTTGCTGGGGACACTTGGAGGGGACCAGCCACCCATCAGGTCATGGACCTGGAAGTCCGCTTCCCTCCCATACCTTAGACCCAAATTCCCACTGACTCTTCAGAGAAGCCAGGGACCAAGGGCTGAGGGGAAATGGCGGCTGGCAAGAGGGCTGAAAGCTGGGAAGCAGGGCTGGGCGGCAGGCTGGGAACAGAGGTAGAGGCTGGGATTGGGGTGCAGGCTTCAGGGCAGGCCAGGTGGCTGAGGGCAGGGACAGAGGAGGGGGCAGGCAGGAGGCCGGGGCAGCGCTGGGGAGGGAGACAGCTGAGCACGTGGAAGGAAGGCACGCAGGGCCCCGGAAGGGAAGTATCCTGGGCGCACAGGGTTATGCTCACACTGAAGAGCACAGCCTGGAGTTAGGAGCCCCGGTTATACTCAGTTGTCTGTCACCAAAGGATTCCCCGGGGCCAGAGCACCCTGACAAGTTCAACCCTCCCAGCAGCACTGGTGTGGATGCCCTGTGGCATCTGCCACCACAGGAGAGACACACCCAGGTTCCCGAGCTTTGCTCGCCTCCTGGATATCACCATGTGCAATCCCTGAGGGCCCCATCTCCACTGAAGGCATCTCCTCCAGCAG
>RJWM01044287.1:0-13342 GCA_004363535.1 Dasyprocta punctata | reverse complement strand
GTGGGCGCAACCACGCACCCTCGCCCTCCCGCGAGCGCCCCGCCAGCCCGTGGCCTCCCTCGGTCACCTGCCCTGTCCTCGGCCTCTGCGTAAAGGCTCTGAACACAGCGTGACCCGCACCGCTGCCTCACGGGAACAGCGCCCCAGGCGCCCCACAGGGCCGCAGATCCCCAAACACAGGGCCCCGACTCGGGCAGCATAGCCCGGGATCCGCTTTCCGGGAGCCCGGCCACGCAGCGCAGTTTAATCAGACTTTATCTCAAAATTGAAAGAATTTTAAAAGGGCTGGGCATGTAGATCAGTGTGAAAGCCCTGGGTTCCGTCTCCAGCACTCCGAGGGGAGACGGGGAGAGAGACCCACCACACACGCGGAGACCCCGGAGCCCGCAGCGGACACTGGCAGTGACACGGGGACAGAGAGATGTCTTGTTGGGTTGCTTTTGTCGCTTTATGGTGGAGCACGGTGTCACCCCGCGGATGGACTGGCTTTCAACGCACTATGTGGCCCCAACTGGACGCGAACTCAGAGTCCCCTGCTTCAGTCTCGCCAGGGTTCCCAAGAAGTCCGGGATTCTCCTGTCGGAACCTCGCGAGCTTTCCGGGCGCGCCACCTCGCCTGCAGCTTTACTTAGCTTCCTAGAAACTGGCCAACAGGTCACAGGTTCCTTCCAGGCCTGCCCCGCGGTGCTGTCGCCATCCCATCCGGGAGAGGCGGTTACCCCACAGCCCTTCCTCCGGGGCCTGACCTCCTGTGCTCCAGGGGACCCCAGTCCCCGCCCCCGGCGCGCCCATGGATCTCCCAGCCCCGCTCCGCAGCCTGTGCCACCTCCGCGTGCCGCGAGCAGCGCTGCAATGCCGCAGACACGAGGAGCCGGACTCAGGTCCCCAGCGCCAGCTCAGGCTGAGGTGCGAGGTAGGAGGAGGGAGGAAAAGTGTGTACCCCAGAGGCCGAGGCAGGCGTGACTCCTGCCCCAGGTGCCAGCTCAAAGTTTCAGAAAGGCAGGAGAAAGGAAGTTTCATCCCAGGCAGGGCAGGCCGGGGTGTGGAAAGGAATCAATCGGGTGTTTTTCCTACCATTAACATAAATAAGGGCTAAATAAGGTAATGCGGGACTGCTTTTCTGAGTAATTGCGCTGATTTTCGCTGGAATGAGCTTTCCCCGCAACATTTCACTGTTTCTGACTCACGCTTGGAACCCAAATAAACTGCCCTCTGGGGGAACCAACCCGGCACACGCTGAGGTTTCCTTGTGCACCTCCATCCCCGAAGTCTTCTGGTCTTCTGGTGTGTTAGGATTCTGTCCACTTGGGTGGCTCATCTGATCCCTCCCTAAACACATTTTTCTTTTGTACAGGGAATCGAACTCCGGACCTTGCACTTGCCAGGCAGACGCTTTATGCCGCTGCCCCTACACACTATCTGAGCAGACCCAAAACTCGGAATTTGCAGACAGAGCGTTTAATCGAGTCGTTTTCCCCCTCTGCCCTCTGGTCGTTGATCAGAAAGTGATCTGCTTTGCAGAAAGCATCCGTGGTTCTCATCAGCTCGGCTGGCTTTGTGTGCTTACCAGGGGCTCCCCTGCGGGCTGGGTGTTGCGGTGCTGGGCTCAGCCTTCTCCTCCTGGCCGCTAAGTTCTGCGCTGACTCGGCTTCCTGGCGCGGCTTCTACTCCAGCTTGCGCAGATGCTGGAGAGGAGAACGAGAGTGGCTTTTGAATACATTTCCTCCCCTCAAGACACCACCCTTGCTACAAATTCAGCCGGCAGCCAAGCGAGCAAGAAACACATTGCATACATTAGTTCTTGGCTCCTGGTGTTTATGTACCAGGTTTGATTTGTGATTTGGAGCCATTATCATTCACCGAAAGCAGTGATTCCTCCACCCCCCCCCCACACCTGCTTCCTTGTCTGGGTTGGTTTTTGCTTGTGAGAAGTCAACTTATATTAGCAGGGATAGAATAAAAGGAGCCTTCAAATGTCAAAGGGAATTTCTTGGTGGGCGAGCAGGGCAGGTACATTATTTTACTTGGTTTTCCGTGTATTCTGATAGTGAAGAAATGAAACCGCGTGTTCGTTCTGTGTATTTTAATTTCTTGACCTAGGGAGACTGAGACAGAACTTGGCTGGTTCCGAAGAAATTAAATATTTGATTTCTCTCCTTATCGCCCACTGGCTGTGACCCTGGCGGATGGGGACACAGAGCGCAAGGCTGGGAGTGTGACCGAGGTAGCTGAGCAGGCGGAGCCGTGGGAGCTGGGGTCTGCGGGAGGACTGTCCCTTGGTCTTTGGAAGAGCTAAACTAAACACTGGTGGGCTGGAAGATAACCCACAGACAGGCCCCGACTCGGGCGGGGCCGCCCCGTCCGCCATCCCTGCTTTCCGGGAGGCTGATGAGTAGGACAGAAAGCTGGAGCCCGGTTGCACAGTTCACTGAGACTTCATCTCAAAATTGAAAGAAGACCTGTAAAGGGGCTGGGGGTGCAGATCCACGTGAAAGCCCTGGGTTCGGGCTCCAGTACCACAAGGGGAGAGGGGAGAGAGACCCACCACGCGAGGAGACCCCGGAGCCCGCAGCGGACACCCACAGTGGCACGGGGACCTGGGCCGTCCTCGGGAAGCACCGAGCCCGGACCGGCGGGCCTGCGGGTCCCCCCTGCCGGAGGAGAGCCGTCTCACCCCGGAAAGCCCTGGCCGGCGAGGGGGAGGGGAGCCGGCGGAAGTCTGAGCCCCTTTGTGGTCGCCCTTTGTTTCAGCCTCCTTCATTCTCAGCCCCTAATGAGAACCCCCGGGGTGGGGAGGCTGCGCACCCGCCGGTGGGGGGTGGGGTAGGGCCGCTGGGTCTCCCCAGATGGGGGCGGGGAAACAGCCAGAGAGGGGGAAGGATCGCAGCCTCCTGCAAATACAGGCCATTTTAAAGAGCCCACTTTAAAAGGCACAAAAGGGTGGTGCGGGGCATAGCTCGGTGGCAGAGCGCTGTGGGCCGTGGGTTCCACTGCCCAGAATCACAGCGTGGGGCGGGGGTGAGGGGCGGTTTTCTTGTAGTCGGGGTCTATCCCAAAAACGAGCCCTGGGGTCAGGATAACTGGGCTCCTGTTCCCGCCTGCTAACCAGAGACAGAATATAAGAGCGGTCGCTTCTGAAAGCTAAAAGCAAAGAAAAAAAAAAAGAAAAGAAAAGAAAAAAAGTTGGTCAGGTGACCTCAAGAGAAAATTCAAATTAATTAATATTTGCAAAGCTAAAGCATACTAAATGGCAATTTGGAGTTACAATCCTGCAATTAGTATGTCCTGAACATTTTAAATTACTTTCACCACTACATTTCCTTAATAGAATTGTTTACTAAAGAAAACCTCTCCTTGCTGTTAACTCTTATGACAACTGCATGCGTCTTGTCACATGTCTTCTTCGGATAATTGGGGAAAGAGGGCAAGGAGCATTAGCGAGTTATTGATGCTTACTTAACCTTTATTTTATAGTCGTGCTAAATAAGCAGTGGACAGAAACTAAAAGTAGTTACTGATAAAGTGGCTCCAGAGCCAGGTAGAAGTCAGGAGCATTTGGCATTCACCTTTAATTTTTTTGTTTTTTGGGGGTTTTTTTGGGGGGAGGGGTTGGTACCGGGAATTGAACTCATGACCTTGCACTTGCCAGGCAGGTGCTTATGCTGCTGACCTATATCCTCAGCCCTCACCTTTAATATTAACCTCTATTTATTTACAAGTATTTATCTAAATGTAGAATAGCTGGAGTTAAAGAGCACACAGACTCCTTTTTGTTTTGTTAATAAGAAATTCAGTGCCCTTTTATTTTAATTCTAACAATGCTAAATGAATATATGAAGACATCTACTTTTTTGACCACTGGGTCATTAACATTTTTATTTTAGAGCTCTGTTTTGTAGACCTGAACATATTTTGTCATGACTGGCTTCAGACAGTATAAACATATAAAGTTAGTTTATATCACAAAGGTGACTGAGCTTGGTATTTATGTCGTTATTTTTATTTTATAGGCACACTTTGTGAGAACAGGAACCCTCACCCGAGGGGTATGGAAATGTGTATCAGAATGGCACAATGGGAATCTTTTAAGAGAGGTCTAAGGGCACACTTTGGAAGGGGCAGTGGGACTGGAATTGGATCTTTTTATAAGTTATAGACGTGGCTGGAGACCCCGGCAGAGTGTGGAGCCCCCTTCACATATATATAGGAGACAGGGTCTCGCCGTGTAGCTCAGGCTGGCCTGGAGTCTGCTATGTGGCCAGACTGGCCTCGAACTCGCAGCGATTCTCCAAGGCGACAGACTGAGGTCTACAGCACCCCGAAGCCTTTGAAGATGAAGGGGCAGGAGCTCCTACCGCACACTGCAGGATTCCAGGCTTCACAGCCACCCCAGACAGAGCGAGTCCACAGCCCCTGGGGTGCCGGCCTGCAGAGCTGCCCCGCTCAGCGCTCCTCGAGGCTTGCAACTGTCCCTGAGCTCCAGCCTTTGTCATAAGCCAGGAATCCTTTAGTAAACTGCAGGGTTTTCCTGCGCTCTCTAAGCTGGGATAGCAAGCTGGCAAATGAAGAGAGGGCAAGAACCAAGTCTGAGATGTCCGGGCGACAGAACTCTGCCAACACAGCGGGTCGAGAGCGGGACAGAACGGAACTTCCCCTCCAATACTGCCTCACAGGTGACCATGGCCTACATCTCTGCGCTACAGGACAAACAGGACGGACAGGACAGTGTCCTCAGCCAAGTCGACCGAGCATCACGTGAAGGCCACTGACACCCAGACTGCTTTATTTTATTTTATTTTGGTACCAGGGATCGAACTCATGACCTTGCGCTTGCCAGGCAGGCGCTTACACTGCTGAGCTAAATCCCCGGCCCAACCCAGACTGTTTTAGCTGACGTTGAGGAGGGTGGTACTATTTGGACAAGGTCGCCGTGCTCTGCTCCGCCGTGGCCCCCTTCGGCTAATGTAACATATCACACACACACACACACACACACACACACCCCGCTGCTACGAGGAGCCGCCCGTCAAGACACGCGTCTGCTCCAGGGCCCCGGCAACTGTCCGCCTTTTTCCTCCATCCCGAGGCATCGCCCAGCTGGCTCTCGTACAAGAGTGTTTTCTAAAACAAACACTCGCCACTGCCTGCAGCACTCGGCTACCCCGGCTTCCCGGTCGGAAGTTGGGGAAACAGGGTGATACCCAACAAAAGACTATGAAACTAGGTGTGCAGGGGCCACGGGACCTTCACCTCCTCCTCCACCCCAGTACCCCAACTCTTCCGCCCCCCCTGCCCAGTTTGGTTTGCCTGGGCATACTAAGACACACAGATATAAAAAACGATGCCTAAGCAGAAAGGATTTATTTGCTATCTTCTTCTATGTTTGATCCTAATCACCGTCTCCCGGGAACAAAGGTCTAAAATACGAGAAAAAAGAAGGTGGTTAAGCCGGGTGGGTGATTGGCAGTTCACGAGAAGGACAGACGGAGGGGGTGGGAGGGGATGTTGTACAGTGATTGGGATTCTGCTCGCTCTTGGATCACTGAGCTGCACCCCCAGCCCTTGTTATTTTTTATCTAGAGACAGGGTCTCACGAAGTCAGCCAGGGTGGTCTTGAGCTTGCAATCCTGATGGTTCTCCCTTCCCAGAAGCTGTTGCTACAAGCCCCCACCCCCCGCCGCCCTAATACTTCAGACAACTCAAAAGCTAAGTGCATCACCAGGTACTCCGGGTCGAGAATCTAATCAGAAAATACCTTGCCACTTACCCAAGCCATACAATAACACCTTCCTTGAAACATAATACAAGCGATTTGCTCCTTGAAGAGGATGTTGGAACAAGTTGTAACAAAACACTTGATACAATGTTTCTTTTTTAAAGATTCTCTTTTTAAATCAGTTTCCTTATATCTTTTTTGTTCATCACAATATTTCTCAAAGGCCGTCAGACAAATAAACCATCTCAAGCCTCACAGTCTGATTCCCTGAAATGACACTGAATAACTCTTGGAATTACTGCTTTGAAGGGATGCAATGCCAGGCTCATCTCTGAAATCACTGAAGAACAGCAACATTGGTACTGTGAGAGCTGTCATAAGTATCTCAAGTTCAACACAGTTTAATTTTCTTTTCTTTCCTTTTTCTTAGTGTGTGTGTGTGTGTGTGTGTGTGTGTTGCAAGGCAAACGATCTTCCACTGAGATACGACCACAGTTTACACTTTGATTTTGCTTGCATTCAAAACAGAATTTTCAGCTACGGGTGTAGCTGAGTGTTAAAGCTCACACTTAATAGGCACAGGACACTGGGTTCCATCCACAGAAACACACACACACATTTTGAAGGTCTTAAAAAAGAAAATTAGAATGGCTATTCAATTATTTCTTTTAAAATTGTTTCTTTCAAACTCTAATTCCAGCCGGGTGTAATCTCAGCACTCTAGGAGGCTCACACAGAAGGATGGTAAATTCTAGCCAACCTGAGTAACTTAGCAATTTAGAGACCCTGTCT
This sequence comes from Dasyprocta punctata, assembly GCA_004363535.1. NCBI lineage: Eukaryota > Metazoa > Chordata > Mammalia > Rodentia > Dasyproctidae > Dasyprocta > Dasyprocta punctata. The sequence continues at coordinate 6,834 of RJWM01044287.1, read as the reverse complement.
CAAAACATAGAAAGGGCTGGCAAAGTAACTCAGTGTGAAGGTCCTGGGTTCAATCCCCAGTACTGGAAAAAGAACAATTCATTCCCTGAGTTAGGTGTGGGGGTGCAAGTCTATAATTCCAGAACACAGGAGGGTCTCAAATTTGAGGCCAGCATGAGCTGCATATTGAGTTCAAGGCCATCACGGAGGACAAAACACAGCAAAACCCTGTCTCAACAACAAAACAAAACAAAAATCTAATTAGTGGCAAAGGCCTGTAATCCCAGCTACTCAGGAGGTGGAGGCAGCAGGATCACAAATTTAAGGCTAGCCCCAGCAATGCAGGGAGACCTTGTCTCAAAATAAAATGTAGCACAGCACCTGCCTGGCAAGCACAAGGTCCTGAGATCGACTCTTGGTCCTGAAAAACAAATGTAGTAACGGCTGGGGGTCTAGGTGGGGAGGCTCTGTTCAATCCCCACTACTGAGAGGAGCGGAAGCACGCGGGGAGTAGAAAACACAGACAGACAGAGATAGAGAGATCACCCAATTCCATGGATCTGAGAATTAACTTTGCTTGGCTAACATTCATGAAGGGGCAGGGTCTAATTCCACCCCACTAACCCGGAAAATGGGACTGACGGTCCGGGGCCAGAAAGCTCGGTACAATTACCTGTCTTCATTTCAGAATTCATTTACTGACGGTCTGGGGTCAGAAAGCTCTGTAGAATTACCTGTCTGCATTTCAGAATTCACTTACTGAACACCAGCATTAAATGCAATGCCAGTTTTCGCACAAAGCAAAAATCATCTTCTCTGACAGGTTTTCCCAGCTGATAATGTGCTTAGGTCACAATTACTGGCGCTGAATTATTTCCCTGAAATGGATTTGGTGAGCCTACATTAAAGACGGATGTAGCCCTCTTGGGAGGCTGAGGCAGGAGGATCACCAGGAGTTCAAAGCCAGCCTGAACTACAGAGGAAGACCCTAAAAAAAGACAGATGTGACCCTAACTGTGGCTGGCTCAGGCTGGCCAGCAGCAGCTGGAGAGGAGTTTCCCTCACCAGCCCGTCTGCAGGCTTTAAACTCTGAATGTGTGTAGAGCTGGCTCAGAGGACCAGGCTTGGCAAAGTGGGGTGGCGTGCGACTCGCCTGGTCTCCTTGGTGCGCCAGGAACACATGGTGCACGTGCCACAGACACAGACCTAAGAAGCCCAGGGCGCAACCCGCCACCGCCACGCGGGCCCCTTCACTGAACGGTCGCCAGGTCCCAAACCCACCCGCTGCCCCGGACCACCTGCTTGGGGCCCTTCCCGGCCACTCCCAGAACCTGCTGCCCTGTCCCGCAGCACGACAGTCTGTGACCCGGGCTCGTGACAGACCTGGCTCAGGGCTGCTGTCACTGCCCGCCTTGGTCCCCGTGTACAGCCAGCCGGCCAGGGCACAGGAGGTCCTGGCCCTGCACTGAACCCGAAGCACCGGGCCACTTCCAACCAATCCTGCAGCCCCAGCCGGCTGTGCTTTTTGTTTTTAAATGATGATCTGGTAAACTGTTTTCCTGATGACTCCAACCTCTTCTAGCAAACTGCGGAACCGCGGGGTCGTCATGGAAACCCCTGATTTGTAACCCAGTCACACGCACAGGTGACAACCTGCGGCTGGCTCCCGAGGCCCGGGGCTGAGGTGGGCAGTCCTGGGGGACCGAGCCCTGAACCTCAGAGTCGGCGCTGCTTCCAGACGGACAGGGTCAGAATTTTGTGCAACCAGTTGATATCCGCAGAGAATTGCGCAACTGCCTGGTGGTGAGGTGAACCCCCAATTGGGCGCCGGCAGTGAACCCCGAGATACTGCAGGAGCGCAGGGGGAGAGCTGTCTTTTCTTACTGTGACTGAGTGTCCCGCAGAAAATTAGCAAAGTTTGCTCCCAGAAGCCGCTCGAGTCACCCTCCCTAGCCAGTTAAAATTAAAAAAAATCAAAGAGCGTCTCCTTTCTTTTGAAACTCAAGCAGGGAAAACTTGAATGGACCCCTGCTAGCTTTCCTAAAGAAAAAGACCTCCATTGCCTGGTCACCTTGGTAACAATTGTTTTAAGCTTTTTTCTTTTTTTAAAGGAATTTTGAGGAGGAAGCCTTATCTGGCTCAAACTGGCTGAAGCCGGCCCCTCCCCGCTCTCTGCGGGACCTGCAGAGAGCACTGGGGCATCCTTTCCGGTCATGGGGCCAAAAACCCCACTCCCGGTCCCACCAAGGCTGCCACTTCTCACCTAGCGAGAGGCCTGGAGTCGTCTTTGCTCGAACCAACCGCCAGCCACTGCCGTTTCCTTACCTGTATCAGCTCTGCCCGCTCCTCGCACTGTGCTGCCCCCCAGCCCTGTGAAGCCCCTAGACCCTGGCGGGAGCCCTGTGAGCCCAGGGGCTTCCCGTACGCCTGCCTGCCTGCCTGGCAGAATTAAAAGCATTCTCTCTCTCTTTGCAGAACTCCTTAGCTCAAGGATGGACTTCTCCTGGCGGCTGCCAGAGAGGAGCTAACATCCACCCGACGGTCGGCTACAGCAACGCGCTACACTTATTTCCTATTCTCTTTTCATTTTCCTCCAATTTCTTAATTTCCTTTATTTGCAGCATCCTTCCATTTCCCATTTCCTTAGTTGTAAACAGGACTGTGTACTTTCCCCCATGAATTTAACAGATGTCAAATCAAATAGAGTAGTCACTTGTACCACACGCAGCTTTTATTACAATCAATTCCCAGCTCTTTAGGTGTGTGGTCTGCGGAGGAAACCTATGAATAAACCATTTTGCATTGGCTGTAAGAATTACAAAAGAATGTAGATAAACGCCTGGTGCACAGAGCTCAAAATGTGACACAACGTTCTTACAAACTTGCCGGGTTAATTTCTTTACTAGGGTGTATCATGAAATAAATATGACGTGATTGAAATGTTTCAAATTCTCAGACTGCCAGCCTATAACGATCACTAAATCTGCTCACAGAGCTCCTTTGGTGATATTATTTGTAGTTAGCTGTGTACATGTATGTGTGTGTGTGTGCGTGTGTGTGTGTGTGTGTGTGTATGTATGTGTGTTTCTGGGTTTTTACCTTGTCTTGTTTTTGGCAGGGCTGGGAATCGAACCCTACATGCTAGACACGGGCTCCAATCTTAAACTACACCCCTGCACCATTGTGGTTTGCTTCCACAGCATTTCGTGTGTCTGTTTCATCCTAAGAGAAAACCATGGGCAGAAAGACAGCACCGGGCACGGCATGCTGGAGCCCTGCTGTTACTGTACAGCCATACTGTGCTCAGTCCGTTTTTACCAAAGTAGGACATTCTGATCCTGTGATAATGCTCCGGTAAACAAGTTTATTTATTTAGTGTCAAATGATTCCCTACATGCGTTCATGGCTTGTGATGAATACCAGTACGAAACAGCCTGGCGCTCTGCTGTAGTCTCACTGACCGGCTGTAATCCAAGGGGCTTGAAAATGATCAATTATCCGCCTCAGCGAGAGAGAAATTCTGTCTGGGTACTCTCTTAAGTTTGATGAATACATTATTTGCTGATTGTTTCAGAAAATGTAAAAGGGAAGAAAGGGTCATTCAGTAGGAAATTACTGAAGAGCACCCAATCAATTTAAGGTTCCACTTACAATATTGTAAGATTCCACTGACAATAGCTGCAAAATGGTCTTTTTACATTTTTCAAATTTTATTCCTTTTCTCTCTCTCTCTTTTTTTTTTTTTTTTTTTTTTTTTGCAGCAGGGACTGAGCACGAAGCCTTGCACATGCTACACAAGGACTTCGCCACTAAGCAACGGTGTCAGCCTGCCTTATTTTTTCATAAAGCTTTTATTTATTTAAGTCTGATATAAATGACTGTGATCTCTCTACAATCATTTTCTTTACTCCGTGTTCTGCAAGATAGAATACATTTCTGAAGATATCTGAAAACACCATTTTTATGTAGTTTTTGTCATACTATAATCCTTCTTTCAAGACAGTTGAAATTTACACTTCCCAAGCCAATTCCTCAAAAACGAAAGGCAGAGGAGGAGAAACCTCATGTTTATATGTGCAACATCTTTCCAGAGCAAGGCATCACTTCCAGATACAGAACAAAGAACTTCTCTGAGGTCTTTTTCCCATTTTCTAAAATTTTCCCAGCTCCATGCCTAGTGACTCTAAAGAACTGTAATTAACTAATTATATATTTGCATATGTTAATAATGATAAAATCACTCTGGAGATAAATTATTTTGAAAGCAGTTATGAAATGAAAGCTTTGTGGGGCACAGTGACAAAGAAAAAGTCATGCATAACATTAAAACCAAAATTGGTTAATATGACAAATATTTTATACTGACTTAGCCCCTCCCATAAATTAACCACACACAATGTCTTTGACTAAGGGTTTACGTCCTGAAGTAGCTACAGTGTTGAAATTAAGGAGAAAATCAGCTCTTCTAACGGGTATGCTGCATTTCAGACGTGACTTTGCTTTTTTTTTTTTTTTAATGTGACTTTCCTAAATGACCTGTTCCTCACTGATCTCCGCAAACTCATGCTGCAGTCAAATCAGAGTTCCTCGGGATGGAGAACTGTTACCCCGATTTAAATGCCTATCGGATGAGTCTGTGTCTCTTCTCCTCCACCGCAGTTATGCTGGCCTTCATACCCCAGAGCCTAGCAGAGCACCTAGATAAGCAGTAGGCTCAGATAACACGCACTGATAACCAAAAGACTGTTCTGTTTGGAGGGTTTGGATAAAAGGCATTCATGTCTCTGAGTATCTTGGGCAGAACTAATCTTTATTTTTGTCTAAAAAATCCAACGTGGATTGAGAAGGGAGCTGGAGTCCTTAGGTATCATCCAATCCGTGAGTCTCTCTGTCTGTTCCTTTTTTCTTAGCAAAGGGGTTCAAAGAATGCTGAGCCCGGGGAAAACCAGCCTCCTCCGGAGAGATGGACCAAACCCGTCCAGCCACTTCATTAGAACAGGACCTCTGGTCTCTTTTCAGGGGAGATGGGGAGATTTTTTTCCCCAAACTATTAACAAGAGCTAACAAGCTCCCTGGAAATGGTTACGGTCGTCCAGTCAAGAGCTGCCCACCTCTACTCACAAGGGTACAAGCCCGCAGCACCCCCGATTAGGCGATGCCTGAGCACTTGTTAAGGATGGCACGGTGCCAGCAGGTCCCGGGTCTCCACGGCTCTTCTTGGCAGCCGTCCCGGGAGGTGCTGGTCCCCCCTGCATGAGGCTAGGAGGGCGGGGCCGGGCGGCGGCCAGAAGTGGCTGGGCCCAGGCCAGACCCGGGGGTCTGTCTGAGTTTCGAGCTTGCTTCCCGGCCCTGCGCCACAGTCTCTCCACACCGAGCCGTGACAGTCCCCCGGGTGGGCGAGCGCTACCTGTCGCCAGTCTCCGTTCTGTTCCCGCAGCCCAGCTGGGGCCCAGCACTGGACACTCGCTAATAGGTGGTGCTCAACCTGCGGCGTGCCAACCCAGCAGCAAGCACTTTCTCGGTCATCCAAATGCACGTTTAGAGTGGCTGGGATGTGAAGCCCATTTAACCGCATGCTAGGCAGAAATGAAGTCCACGAATGAAACAAGCATAATAACCTAAATGATTCCAGATGCGCACCTTACTTTTATTGAATTATTAATCCACGGTGTGTGTGGAAGTGGAAGAAACTACCATTATCTTAGGTCAGACGTAGTCATAGGCCAGCCACAGCCCCTACGAGGCACAAACTAATGAATAAAAAGCTATGTCGGCTCTTAGTTAAATAATCAAGCAGAATGCTCTATTTCCGGAATTTCTTTGCTTCAACTAGGCTCCTCATTATAAACTACAAAAAAACACAGCTTTATGGAACATTAAGGATGCTTTCTCCAGAAGCACCTTCTTCTATGGTCAATGCCCAACTTGGCCGTAACTTTATATTTTATTATTTTTCACATAGTAGAGATATCAGTACTAATAAAAATTCAACCAGAGTATGGCTCAGTTTGGCTGGCACTGTCTTCCAAGCTACCAAGGTACAGAGCTCTTTTCAAAGTCCTTCCCTATGTTTCTTTTTTTTTTTTTTTTTTTTTTTTTTTTTTTTTTTTTTTTTTTTTTTTTTTTTTTTTTTTTTTTTTTTTTTTTTTTTTTTTTTTTTTTTTTTTTTTTTTTTTTTTTTTTTTTTGTCTTTTTGAGACAAGGTCTCTGTGCAGTTCAGGCTGGCCTTGGGCTCACTTTGTAACCCAGGCTGGTCTCGAACTTGCAGTGATCCTTCTGCCTCAGCCTCCTGAGCGCTGGGATTACAGGAGTACGCCACCACACCCGGCCCAAAGTCCTTCTCTGTGAAGCCCCTCACCCACTTTTTTTTTTTTATATGAAATCTGACTTTCTTCCAATCTCTGACACACACCCTCAAGTGCTTTTGCAATGTTGACATTCCATGTGCTTATGATGGTCATTTTTTGTTGAAGATTGGTCGGTATCATGCCTGATTGTGGATAAAAAATATTAGTGTCAGCCAGGCGTGGTGGTGCACGCCTTTAATCCCAGCACTCGGGAGGCTGAGGTAGGAGGAGCGTTGTGAGTTCGAGGCCCGCTTGGGCTACAACGCAAGCACAAGGCCGGCCTGAGCTACACAGTGTGACCCTGCCTCAAAAAACCAGGGCTGGGAATTTGGTTCAGCGGTTTAAGTGCCTGTCTGGCAGGCGCGAGGCTGCCGGTTCGATTCCCGGTGCTGCAAAGAAAAAAAAAAAAAAAAAACTAGTGTCAACTTGCTTGGAACTTTGTCACCAAGGAATTGCCGTTTTGCCAATGATATCAAAAGGCATCTTGTTTTTGGTGTTCCAAGAGCAT
>RJWM01044286.1:0-13208 GCA_004363535.1 Dasyprocta punctata | reverse complement strand
TTTGAGGCAGGGTCGCACTGTAGCTCAGGCCGGCCTTGCGCTCGCGTTGTAGCCCAAGCGGGCCTCGAACTCACAACGCTCCGCCTACCTCAGCCTCCCGAGTGCTGGGATTAAAGGCGTGCGCCACCACGCCCGGCTTAAAATACACTTTAGAACATGTATCTTTTGTACTTAATACCATTAGATCTTTGTTTTAGAAACTGACCAAACACTGGAATATGAAACATACAAAGTTATGAAATCTGCTGTGGTAATTAAATGTATTAATTAGCATTTTTTAGAAAAACAGAACCAAGATGGAAATATTTGTACACACAAACACACACACGTGCGCACACACACACAGGGATTTGTTAGTGTGGATCACATAATCAGAGGCTGCATAGTCCCACAGAAGCCTTTTACAGGGCTATAGAGTTAGGAAGACCAGTTCTTTCGTAAAAGAAATTGAAGGACTCAGAATAAGGATCAATAATACAGCTGTAGTTCAAAGCAGAAGGCTAAGAAGCTCCACAGAGGGCCACTAGTACAAGTCTGCCTTCAAAAGACTGAGAAATAAGAAGTCAGGACTTCAGATGAGAAGGGTTCCTCTTCCACATTTTGCTCCATCGAGTCCCCTGGCCTATTGGACTGTGCCTTCCTTTTCGTCCTGACTTTCTACTCAATTTGCTACTGCATGTGATGATTATTTCTGAGAGCAATCTCACAGAAATACACACAGTGTGAGTTACTAATTTTTCAGGCATTTGTCACCACAATCATGTCAATCAATATTAGCTATCAGATGCAGTAATAGAAGTCAAAGTAAATTGTAAGTTACTCCTTATTACAATGTAAGTTACCAAATATCTGTATATCTATATATTTACATGTATGTAGCGATATGTAGGATTAAATGTATTATAGAATCATGAACAAAAAATGAAAAGTAAAGACATGAAAATAAAAAAATCATCACATCAATGAATTTCTAAATGATGAATTTATTTTCTGATACTGAAAATGTATTTGTAAGTTAAAGAAGATGTACCTATAAGTTAGACAAATAATCGTAAGTATTTTTAGAAATCTCAATAGATTAAAGTATCTCTAAATATTTTAAAGACGTTACTCTTTGGCTGAAGAAAGTGTGAATATATTCTGCACTAAATTTCCATGTATTGATCATTATACTAGGCAAAGCCTTAATACAGCACATAATATATTCTGTCTCACTCCTATTATATTGTCCATGGATAATTTTTGGACCTTGAATTTGATTAATTTTATGCTATTAGTACATTGGGATAGATAGTCTAATTGGCTTTAAAAGTAGTTTATACATATGTGTCTAACTTGGGTTTCTTTTTAAAAACACAGTTTCTCTGGTTGATCACAAAAACAATAAGTCAGAGATTTAAAGTAGAAGGATTTGGCAGGTCATGATGTACTAGAAGCTAGAGGAACCAAGTGATGAGGATTAAAAGTGAAATTTTTTTCTCTTTATTTATTTTTAGTTTAATTAGTATGTGTTTGAATTACATAGTGATTACTTTCACTCTGTGTAATTGTTACATGTACATAACACATTTCATTTCTTCTATCTATCCCTCCTCCCTCCATTCCCTTTTTATTTTTCCAGCACCAGATTCATTTATTTATCTTTAAAAATTTATAAATTTAGTTGTCATTTATATAAATTGAAAATCAGCGTAATAAGCCAAAGAACATACATAACATGTAAGACATGTACTAAGTCAAAGTACACTTTCAGATACTTTTTCCCACCTGGATTTCAATACATTTTCCCCTCTTTTTTTCTTATTGTCTGTGTTTTATTTCTGTCTCTCTTTGTCTTCCATCCCTTTCTGTCTCTGTCTCTGTCTCTGTCTCTCAGAAACCGTGCAATATTTAAGCTTGTGTGTCTAAATTATTCCACTTAATATTATGATCTTAATGCAAATCCATTTTTCACAAATGACTCAAATTTATCCTTTTTATGGCAGAATAGTATTACATTATATATAAATACCATATTTTTATCTATTCATCTATTTATGAACATATAGGGTATTTCCAAGATTTACTTATTGTAAATTGTGGACATGGATGTGCATACAGTACAATCTGTGACATCTTTAACTCTTTGGGAAAGATACCTAGAAGGAGAGTATCTGGGTCAAGTAGAATTTCTACCTTTAGTTTTTTAGTGAATCTCCATACTGATTTTCATGGTGGGTGTATCAGTTTACAGTTCCATCAGCAATGGAGAAGGGTACCTTCCTCCAACATTCTCATCAGCATTTTTTTACTGCATGATCTGATGATGATAGCCATTCTTTCTGGAGTGATAGGGAATCCCAGCATTGTTTTGATTTGCACTTCTCAAGTGACCAATGATGCTGACCAAAAAGATTTAAAAATTCTGAGTAAGCTAATATCAATCAGTGAAACGAAGACATGATAAAAAAATATTTACCAAGAAAATTCCAGGTCGTAAGAGATTAACTGCTGAATTCTACAAGAAATTCAGAGAAGATCTAATGCCAGTGATTCTAAAACTCTCCACTGAAACTGAAAGAAGCACAGTAGTTCTGAAGTCATTCCTAGAAGCAAGCATTGCCATAATTCCAAAATCAGACAAGTAATTAGCCAAAAAAGAGAACACAGGTACAAAAATCCTCAATAAAATACTGACAATGGGAATTCAAAAAACCATCAAAAAGGCGATATACCATAACTAAATTGAATTCATTCAGCGATGCAGGAATGGTTTAATATATACAAATCATAAAATGTAAAATACCACATAAACAAGCAAAGATAAAAATCACATGATCATCTCAATAAATACGAAAAAGGCAATTGATAAATAAAACATTCATTCACAATAAAAATACTGAAGAAACATGAAACATAAGGCCTTATTATCAACCTGATGAAAGCCACCTATGATAAGCCAATGACAGATATCATACTAAATGGAGAAACTGAAACTTTTCCCTCTAAAATCAAGAACAAGGCAAGTGTAGGGGGCCAATTTATGAGCTTGTACAAGACCAAGCAGTGATGAAGATGAAGAAGAGATACAGAATAGGTTAAAACGTGAGGGGCAGGGGCATCTTGACTGTTTTTAACAAATAGCCATGAGTGATTGTCACACCTTGGCCTTACTCACTCAGATGCAAGCACAGTCAGAGTAAAGCAGGATTCATCTGTCTCCCATGATCTATGATACATATCTGAGTAAATAACATGGTCGAGGCTGTGTTAATTTTCCCTGAAGCATGTCAGCACACACTCACTCTGCCTTTCTCCCTAGTTCCCATAGAAGAGGCCAATTAAGCCTTAATCTTCCTATTTGATTTCCCACATCTCCCCATTTCTGTTTCAAAACAACAGAAGTTGAGTATCAATCACTCCTTCTTTATCCTGAGGGGAAGCATGTAGGTGTAGTTATCCTTTGGTCTTGAGGTGTAGACTTTAGTGATTATCTTCCCCCACAGATGTAATGCATCTATGCTGGCTCTTTTCAAGGGCCTACTTGTGTCAGACTGTCTATATTATAACTAAATGAACTGTTCCTTCTGTCTGTAGAGATACCCTTAACTGCAGCAAAAGGGGTAACGGGTAATAACTGCTTTAACTTCTTCAGACTGAAGAGGGTCATAGTTGTGACCAGCAGTCAGAGATACCCTCTGAAGGGTCTATTTAAAAGGACCCTTGATAGATACAAAGCATTCTCTTCTCAGGCAAGCACTGATGATGAAAAAATCTTTCTGCTTCCTGAGTATTTTTCTTCAGTTGTCATCTGATGGAAAGTTTTCATTGGTGAGGAGAGGCAAGTCAAGTTTCTTCATGGATGAATCATGGAGAGGACTTCTCCATGGTCATATGCTCCTAGAGGGTACTCACACTCTCTGTCCATTTCCTGCAATGACACAAGAAAACCCTCACTTCCATGCCAGCAGAGTGACTAGTCCCTTGCATTTTCCCATCTCTAGGGAACCAACACTTATCCAGTGTTCCTTTTCCCATGCTCTTGTACTTTTGATCAATGCAAGTTCACTGGAGTGCTATCCGTATTGCCAACAGGATTAGACAGTTTGTAAAGTAGTTAGGAAGACAAAGACACTCAATAGGTTAACATTTATTATTCCGTATTTGACTAAAAACTCTAGTAGGTGAATATTAGGTAATACGATTAGCATGAGAGACACAATTAGACTAACTCAAAGCACCTGTCTATTTGCCAAAGCATTTCCTATTATCTTAAGTTCTCTAAGGGCATCAGGTGTGAAGATATGATCCCCTTTCAATGTTTTATATAGATTACTTAGCTGATATGTAGGTGTTCCTAATTTTGGATAAAACCAAATAATGTTTCTCAGTAATTTCTGGAAATCATTTAAAATTCATTATGAGTCTCTTCTTAATGTTAATTTCTGGACTTGAACTGCTCTTCCCATTATAAGAACTCCCAAATAGCTAACGGGGATATTGAATTTTTTCTGGGGCTATGAATATCTCTTGTTGTATCAAAGCCCATTTTTTCTTTGCAAAAGAAGACTAAGTTGTTTCTGAGAATTGACAGCAATCAATATCTTTCTATTAACAGGGGGAAGTATCTTACTAGTAATTTGAATTCACCACTTTTTCAGCAGATCCCTGCCTCATAAATTAACAGTAATCCTACATAAGTGACTGAATCACTCCTTGAAGTTATCAGGTCCTCCACTGACATCTCAGAAAAGGGTTCAGTGTTTTCCCACCCAAGGGTGAGGCAATTGCACCCTTTCTTGCCTAGAGTTGAGTGCATTATTTTGCGGATATGCCCTGTTTTGTCACATCATATTTTTAAAGAAACCTGAACTTTGTTTTATCAAACCAAACATAGCTTGGACAAACATAGAGGATTTATGACCTGTAGTACTCATATTTTAACACACTTTCAAGCAGTTTCCCAGATTTTTAGTCACTTGTACAGCCCTTAGCACTTGTTTACAGTCCTTATTATCATTCTCAGAACCCAGATACAACACAATAATCTCTGCTGCTTGGGTATATGGCATTTGTCATCAGAGAGCTTATTGCAACCTGGCTAAGAACAGGGCATAAGGGTCACTGGAGCTTTGAAGAATACGTAAAAAGGACTAAGTGAGAACACCACCTTCAGTAATAGTTGCACATGATGGTTTCATTATGAGAGTCATTTGATGATAAGCCTTGTCAGAAAGGATTAACTGTGTGATTAGATTTGAGTATATAACTTTATTCAACAGCATTTCTTCCATAATCTCTGCATGTTCTATGTCTGATTCTGTAGAGTTTGCTCAGCTGCTAACTGTTGAAAATTAATATCCAAAGTTAAGTATTGCCCTGTAGAAAGGCAGGGTTTAGCTAAATGCTTAATATCTAAAGGAAGTAAATGCAGAGATCCCAGGAGAGTCTCCAATAAGCTCAGTGAGAGAGGTCTCTGAAACCCAGTATTCATGACAATGGATTTTAATTTTTAAGTGACTTATACTCATGAACATTGCATTGTGGATTAGTAGGGTCAGGGTGAATATTTATTGAAAATGCACAAGTCCCAAAGTGCTCTCTGGCAAATGCAGTCTGTTTAACCAATTTTTGGTAAGGAAACACTATTTTTGTCTCAACCACAGAGCACAAAAATGAATAAGATAAGAAAGAAAAGGGGACAAGGAATCATCACTCTCACCTCCATCTTCTCCCAAAGGAACACTAGATGTGGGATATTCTTCCACAGTTGAAGGGCAAAAAATTCACGGACAAAGCTCCGTGTGGAGAAATTTTCAGAGGATATAACAGTGCCAGGGTGTAACTACACTCCAAACCCTCTCTCACCGATCCTAACTCTCTACATCAAACTTGCCAGTCTGAGGAAACCAAAGATTATGTTTGGTAACATCTTGCAACATGTGAGAAATCAACTGAGTACTAACTTGAGTACCAGACTGGTAGAACAGAATTTCCAACAAAGGGAATTAACACTATATTTCAGTTGATGAACTCTGCCCATTCCCCAGGTTGACAACTGCATAAACTTTTTACTGTTTCTTTTGTTGTTTTCTTTTATAGGTTGGCACTTCTCTACTGTGGAAGTCCAGTCACTGATTCACTATACTTTTGGCCCAGGTAGGCTTCCTTGGACAAGTCCCTGTTTGGGTGCCATCTGCAGTGAACCAAACTACAAATTTGTATCTCATCAAGAGGCAACAAAGATGAAACACAAAGAGACACAGAATAGGTTAAAATGTGGTTCACCAGAGGGACCTTGTCTCCCTTCCACAAATAACTCCAAGAGTGACAGGCACACCTAGGCTTTATTCACCCAGACATGAGCACAAGCTGTAAGAGTAAAGCAAACTTCATCATACCAAGTAAACAAGATCTCAGTTGTATTAATTTTCTTCATAGTGTGTAGGGAACACACTAGCACCACTTTTCTTCCTAGGGCTCACAGAAGAGTCCAATTTGTCCTTAGTCTTTCTGTCTGGTTTCCCACAACATGGATGTCTATTATAACCATTTCTGTAGTTCTTGAAATATTAGATACAGCAGTAAGAGACGAGAAAGCAATAAAAGGGATATGGGTAGGGAAGGAAGAATTTAAATTATCATTATTTGCAAATGACATGGTCCTTCACATAGAAGACCCAGAAAACCACCATAACACTCCTGGGACTGATGTCCATATCAGCAGTTTAACAATACGAAGTCAGCACTCAAAAATCAGTATTGTTCCTGTATCAGTAACAAACTCTCTGAGCAGGAAATTAGGAAACAGTACCCTTTATAGTAGTACTAAATACTAATAGTAAAGGGCTCTTAGAATGAAAATTGTCTGGAGATGTTGGAGTTGGAAATTGATCACACATGTAGGTCTGGGGAATGGCCAGGGCGCGGTTATCCCAAGGACAAAGAGCACCTGGCACAAGCCATGCAAAGAAGTTGCTTCAGTAGAGAAAAAACACCAAGCTCCCAGACAATCCTAGCAATGGGTTGCTAGGCAAAGTGGTACCATGTGACATTGTGTTGCTAAATGTCTAAATAAATACCCCTACTGTGTAGGGGCAGTTTCTTTCCTCCCATCAAGAGAGTAAGGGCTCCAACTGACCCCAGCTTTGCCTCTTCTTCATTTTCTCATCCTCTAACAGTCCTTCACCCCAAGAACCTCAAGAGCTGCATGAGCTGTGGCAGAAAACCATAGCATTCTGAAAAATTGGTTTGAAAAAGATACCAGAAAATGAAAAGATATCCCTTGTTTCTAGATGTACAGAACCAATATAGTCAAAGTGGACCTAGCTCCAAATCTGTTATACAGATTTAATGCAATCCCAGTGAAAATGCCGATAACATTCCTTACACAACTGGAGAAAGCAATCAAAATTCATATGGAACCAAAAGTGACCTAGAATGGTAAAATCAATTCTGAGCAAGGAAGCTAGGGCATGGAGCATCAGCAACCTTAAATTTCTAGTTATATAACAAAGTTACAGTGATAAAAACAGCATGGTATTAGAAAAAAATAAAAAAAACAAGACTCATGGATCTTTGAATAAGAATAGAAGTTTTAAAAAGCTACACTCCCAATGCTACTTTTTTCAAGGCAGAGTCACTCTGTGTAGTTTAGTCTGACCTTGCTCATGTTGTAGCCCAAGCCCACCTACTTCAGCCTCCCAAGTGCTGGGATAAAAGGCATGTGCCACCACGCCTGGCAATAAAGTGACATTCTACAGAATGGGAAAAGTTTTTTGCCATCTACTCCTCAGAGAAAGGACTAACACCTAAAATATATAAAGAACCCCAAAATATTAGACCTCCCAAGTGAAGTTTCTGAGGGGTGCATGGTTGTTGACTAACAGAGAACAAAAAATGCATGTGCTCAATTCTGGTGGAAATGTATGTTGTTTCTTTCTGGTAGAAAAAAGAATTCTTAAAACAAGAATAAGTTTAGAATGAATTTATTTCTCAGCCTTTCCACATGAAAATTCAACCTGTCAATGACTAGTTTTCAAGTTTATATTTTCAGCTGATAATCCAATCCTTACATGCCGGTCTCCTTATATACAAAAACTGCCTGATTATTTGTACTAGTTAAATACTTAAGTTCATATTAATGTTTTTCAGCAGTACTAGAAAACTAATTAATTTTATTTTTTTAAAGCTTAGTTTTTTTATGTAACTAAGAAATAATTAAGTTCAATGTTTACTGAAATTATTCAGCACTAATGTATAAAAAATAAAATTATAATTTGCTAAAGTACAATGATCATTCTATAGTCAAACACAGAAATACATATATATATATATATATATATATATATATATATATATATATATCATTGCATCCCCACACAATGAGTAAGCAAAGTTTTTCTCAGGTCTAATAATAAGAAATTTTGTACAGGGTACAATGAGCAATATAAACAGATATATATTAATAAATTACTTTCTAAGGAAAAAACAACTGAAGATAGTTTTCCTACAGGAATTGAATACTAACAGCAAGGTAACCTGCATGTATTAAAATTTTAGCATTGTATAACAGGAGCACAAAACAAAAAGATGACAAATGTCTTGCAAAAACATGAATGTAACTTATTAAAGCATCAAGTGAGAATATTATCATGAAACTATCAGAAATGAATGAGAAGAAAAAAATCTCAATTACACATTGTGGGTGTTAGGAAAATGGAAGCTATCGAATCAGATAGTCTTTGATAACCCAAGAAACAATTTCCCACCAAATAGCTATAAAATAGGCTCTAATAGAGAAAGAATTTGTTCCCAGCAACTGTTCCTCTATTCATTATATAATTTTTTTTTGGTACTGTGGATCAAACTCACAACCTCATGCCTACCAGGTAGGCCACCATTATATAATTTTTTTATACTGAGGACTTCTAGAAGAATGGCAGAGTGGTAAGCAGTTGAGAAAGAGCCTCTCTGAGAGTTGTCATCCAGACATTAGAATATAGCAACTTGAGGAGGACAAAAAGGAGGGAAATGGTTCCCTGGACCAAGAAGGATCTAGAGTGAGAATTGAAGCCCATGGAGAGAGCACAGAAAGAAACTTTAACAAAGAAGGAGGCAGTCAGGGGAGTCTTCTCCTGGTGTCAGGACTCACTGTATGGGAGGAGAAATTCAAACCTGTAGACACATGGTGACTACTGGGAAAACTAGAGGGCTTCACAGAGAGACCCAGCAGTGAATGTGAAAGACTGAACTAGCTGTGTGTGAGATTGAGGGCTAGGTCATCATCTGTGAGCGAGCAATTGGCTTGGAGCCATCTGGGAAAGGGACCAACTGAGATCAGAACTCAGAACAATTATTGGTTCCATCTAGTGACTCCCAGCTAAGTTCAAGCCTACAGAATGTGTGCTGAATGCTGAAGGCTGAAACAGTCCAATTTTGGCCCCCATGGTCAGAATACAGCCTAAACTTCAGGGCACATGAAGGTGCAAGTTTTCTGAGACTATCCATTTCCCCACCATAAAGCTACTGCTGGCTTGCTGGGATAAGTCAACACAGATCTGGACTCTATTTTTACATGTTGTCTAATAGCAAAAGTAGAGACAAACTTGGGAGTGGACGTTTTTCTTTTTATCTTTTTTTTCTATCATTTGTTTTTGTTGCTGTGGTGATTTTGTTTGTCCATTTTTTTTATCTCCTTCAATATTTTAACTTGTGTTTATATGAGTGAGAACCTGTTTCTAGCTTCTTTGTGTTTGTTGTTCTGTTCTTCCTTTTATTTCTTCTTTGTCTCTTTACCTCCTGTCTTCCTCATCAGTTTTGCAAAGTTAGCATGATTTCTTTTTTTCCTCCAGCCTTATTTTTAACCTCTTCCTCTTCTTTTGCTTTTCTATTTTTCCCCAACCCCTTTTACATTTTAACCCCTAAGGGCAAAATTGACACATAAAGGACTTAAATACTACACATAATTTTCTGATTTGTTTTAGATTCTGTTATAAAGCCACAAATCCAGTTCATGTGGTTAAAGGTGGCAAATTACTGATTACTTCAATTTCTCACTTTTTAAGGTGTGTTTGATGGTATTGTAATTCCTGAAGGTACAACGTTGCCAAAAGTGGCATAATTGCTCTAACAGCAATTTCTTTTCTTTCCAGCTGTTCTACCTAGTGATTCAAGACTGAGATTAACTAAGACTCATAGAAAATACTACGAAAGAATGCCAAAGAATTAGCCACTGGGCCATGCAGGCAGCAACTTCTCATCCCCAACAAACTAAAGAGGCAGAATCTTACAACAGACTCAAAACCCAAAACCAGTTACACCTGGAAGACACCTCAGAGAAACAGCCATTTCCTAAATGTTCTAAATACTAGCAATAAAGCAACATTCCACGGACAATTTAAAACATCAACCCAAGAATTAAAACAAAAAGAAAAAAGAAAACAAAAGAAAAGGAGGACACTTAAACAAAATCCAGCCCCAGATGGCTTTCAGTTCACCAAAGGCAAATCCAGGGTGCAATGAGGGGGGACAATCCAAAGACCACCCACCTAACCTCTCTGAAGTCATAACAACAAAGCAATTGAATAAGACTCTGGAAAGCATCAAGCAGGAATAATTTCTCAGATAACTAACATACTGGAAACAATGTTTTGTGACTCTAGAGCAGATGCAGTTAAAAATATAGAAGCTTAAGAAAATTATGGAAGCCATCAATGTTCAGCATAGGAAAGAAATGGAATCCTTAAGACAGATCTATGCAGATATCGAGAATAAATACTTCACTGAGAGTATTTGAATCAGAATGAGCCAATGTGAGGACACAATCTCAGATATAGAAGACAGGAGGTGGTTAGAGATAATGAAAAGAAAGGTTTCTTAAAAATAGCAAGAGATAATGAGACATCAATCCAGAAGCTGCTAGATGATTAAGAGAAGAATAATGCAAGATTGGTTGGAGTCAATGAAAAAACAGGGGAAATCACAATTGCTATAAAAGAAATTGTTCACAGATATCAAGTAGAAAACTTTCCTGGTAGTGTAAAACAATTTGATATACAGAAAAATGAGGTATATAGAACTCCAGTTAGCCATGATCAGAAAAAAAATCTATAGTCAGGCATATCATAGTCAAAATTTCAAAAATTCAACATAAAAATAGAATATAAAAATCTGTTAAAGAAAAGAAACAAATCACCTATAAAGGAAGTCTATCAGATTAACAGGTGACTTTTCAGCACACACCCTCAAATCAAGGAGAGTTCAGAGTGAAGTATTTCACATTCTAAATGAAAGCAACCTCCAATGCAGATTGATGTACCCAACAAAAGTATCTTTCAAAATTGATGGGTAAATAGGATACTTTCATTACAAAAACACCTCAGGAAATTTATAAACACCAAACCAGCACCCCAAAATGTTCTGAAGAACATTATCAAAAGAGATAATAAGGACTAAAACTCCATGAACACCAACAGAAGGAATCCACAAGGCAAGACAAACAATTAAGGAGAGAGGAGAAAAAAAGGGGTACCCCACAACAGAAAAATAACATGACAAGAATAAGTCAATGCATATCAGTTATAACCACTAATTTTAGTGATCTCAATTCACCAAACAAAAGACACAGACTAACAGGATGGATCATGAAGCAAGATCCAACAATGTGATGCATACAAGAAACATATTTAATTCACAAAAAAACCTCATACACTGAATGTCAAAGGGTGGAAAACAATGCTACATGTGATAGAAACCCAGGGATAGCTGATAAAAAGCAGGGATAGCTATTCTATTTGCATACAATAAGAATGTCCAGCCAAGACTAAGAGACAAACAGAAAGAGAGATGAAGAAGGTCACTACGTCCTTGCAAAGGAAATAATACAAGAGGAAGAGATAATAGACATAAATATTTATAAAACAAATATTAATGCACCTAAGTATATAAAACAGATATTAACCCACATGAAGAATCAAATAAGCACTAATACAATGGTATTGGGGATCTCAATACCCCATATTCAAAGCCACACAATTAGGACTGAGAAGAGTAAAATTATAGCAGACCCTGCAGGAATTCAGAAGCTCATCTATACTTGCCATGAAAAATTTTATTCTAATAAGATGGAAAATGCAGAAGAAATAAATAGATTACTATATACATATGAATAACCAAAGGTGAATCAAGAGGATATAACAATCCTATATAAACTAATTAATAAAATTGAAAATGTGATTAAAAACCTACCAATGAAGAAAAGGTACACAACTAAATTCCATAAGAAATTTAGAGAAGATATAATAAACTACTTCTCAAACTCTTTAATGAAATTGAAAGGAAAGTAATACTCCCAAGTTCATTCCTAAAAGCAAGCATTATCCAGTGACCAAAACTGGAGAAGGACCCAACTAAGAAAGAGAACTACACGCTAATCTCCCTAATGAACACAGATGAAAAAATTCTCAATAAGATACTTGCAAACAGAAAGCACCAAATCATTAAATTGATTATATACCATGTCCAACTGGAATTCATCCCAAGGATGCATAGATGGTTCAACATACATAAATCAATAAATGTAATACACTATAATAACAGAGCCAAGGACAAAAACCATATGATCATCTCGATAGATGCAGAAAAAGTTTTTGGTAAGGCCAAGCACCCATTCATGATAAAAATTCTAAAGAAAATTGTAACAGATGGTCTTCGTCTCATTCTGACAAAAAGCCATCTATGACAATCCAATAACCAACATCATACTAAATCGACAAAACCTGAAAGCTCTCAATCTCAAATGAGGTAAAAGATAAGAATGTCCACTGTGTCCACTCTTATTGAACATAGTTTTGGAAACCTTACCAAGAGCAAATAGACAAGAGAATGAAATAAATGCAATAGGACTAGGAAAGGAAGAAATTAAATTATCATTATTTCAGATGACTAGATACTCTGTATGAAATTCTTCAAAAACTACAAAAGACTGCTAGATTTATTAAGCAAATCCAGTAGTGCAGCTAGACACAACAACAACACTCAAAAATGGCCTTCCTGTACGCAAATAAAAAACTCATTGAGAAGAAAATTAGGTAAATAATACACTTAACAATAGCATCTAAAAAATGAAATACCTAGGAATCAATATAACAAAGGAGGTAAAAGAATTCCACATTGAAAACTACAGTACTGTGAAAAAGGAGATTGATGATGATATCAGAAAATAGAAA